>JAOXJP010115737.1:0-13984 GCA_025762735.1 Platanus orientalis
TTTTTTTTTTTTTTTTTTTTTTTTTTTTTTTTTGAAAAGATAAAGGAAATTGTATTAATTTTTTTGATGAGGAAAAAAATCTTTACTGAAAAAAGAAAGAGAGAGACAAGGGAGGGAATGAGGGATCCCCAAGAAAAGAAGAAACAAACAAAAAGAGCATGAAGCCAAACAAACAAAGACCCTGCTCAGCTACATCCAATTATATTGTCTCAATCTCTCAAGAGAGCCTCGTTTGGATGTCTTCATAGCCTTTGCAACGCCTAGCCCAAAATAGAATTAACTCACTGGCCCTCCTGAACACTTGGAAAGCCGGTTCTGAATAGGATCTGATAGCCCGATTGTTCCTTTCCTACCAAATTGCCTAACAAACAACAGCCGAGACCAACCTCCGAATCCTTCTACCAAAAGGAGTGAAAGTCGGGATTTTCCATCCTTAAAGAAGGGATGATAGGGACGAGGGGGCAATATAGACAATTCCGAACTCTCGCCATTCCACAACATATTTCCCACAAAAAGGGCAGTGGAGTAAGAGATGGGAGACAGACTCAGTAGCCTAGTAACATAATAAACAAACGCTAGGGAGGAAAAAACCTTTACGTTGCAACATGTTCATGGTAGAAATCCCCTTTAGCGATGCAGTCCACATAAAGAATTGGACCTTAAGGAGGACAGCCTTGTACCAAATTTCCTTCCAAGGGCCTAGAACCTCCCCATCAGTCCACTGATACATGCTCATAACCGGCCCTAACCGAAAAAGTGTCTCCAATGCTCTTCTTCTACACCCACCCATCCGCCCCTCCAATAAGAACCCGGGCTCCCTGAAGAAGGGTCAAAAGCTCAATCAACCTTGGAATCTCCCAATCAAAAGCCGTTCGTCTCAATCTAGGATGTCACACTACATCTCCTCCCTGGATGGAGATATTCAAGGCCACCAACGAACCTTGGTCCACTACAATGTTGAAAATCTCTGGAAAGTCCACCCTCAAAGGTCTCCCATCAAACCAATCATCCAGCCAAAACCTAATACGAGTACCATCACCCACTTCGAACATAAGGCCACAACTGAACACTGAAAGATTTTTCAAAAAACCCCTCCATGGACCACAACCATAGGCACCTCTCGAAGCAGACGGGATCCAGCCATCAACATCCCCATGTCTGGTAGCCACCACACATCACCACAAACAATCTACATCCTCCCCAAACCTACAAGCAGGGCATCGTTCAAGAAGAACAAGGCAAACCTACCACAGACAAACCCCAAAACAAAATTAGCAATGCATGATGTAGGAGTCCCAACTATAAATCCACGATCTAAAGCAAGGGCCCTCCTTTTTTTTGCCTGCAAACAAACAGTCATAGATATGAGAAAATGTAGCATCCAGGGTAACACACGCTTCCTTACTCCTATTATTGAAGATTTTGTTGTTCCTCTCTTCCCAAATAGCCCGGCAAAGTGCTCCCGGCACCGACAACCACATTTGTTTGCTCATACTCGTAGAAGCACCTACCCATTGACTTGGCCAACAATAGAGCAAGTTCGACATAGTCCTCGGCTGCACCCACACTACTCCGTAACGAGCACAGAAGTGGTTCCAAAGAGGATGAACCCACAAACAGTGCATAAATAAGTGAGTGACGGATTCCGCATCCTTCTTACATAAACAACACCAATTGGGGAAATACATACCTCTTTTGATCAGATTATCTATTGTCAGAGCTCTGTTCACCACAGTTCCCAAAGAAGAAAGAAAACTTTACTCTGAAGAAGCGGATTCCAAACACAACTCTCCGAGCTCGGGCCTCGACATAAATGGGGGAACAAGCTATCACCCATGGATTTTACCGAAAACCCATTCTCCTCATCCAGAAGCCAGATCATCTCGTCTCTGGCCTCTCTATCTCTAAGAGTTTGATGCTCCAAGATCTCCAACAAACATCTCATTTCTCCTATTTCCCAATCATTCAGATTTCTCCTCGGTTGGATGTTACACGAGCAGAAGCTCTTTGTCCTGATCATGTGCTCTTGGATCGTTTCCCATTTGTTTGTCGCCAGGTTATAACACGTAGGAAAACGACTAGCCAAAGATTCGTTGCCGCACCATCGGTCCTGCCAAAACCTGACATTCTCTCCTTTATTGATTTTGAAACTGATATGATTGTAGAAAGAGTCTATGCCTTTATAAATGTCCCTCCACAGGCTACATCCTATCCTGCCTTTGGGCTCTCCACTTCTCCACCCAAACCCCTCCTCTCCATATTTCGCAGCCATTAACCTGTGCCATAAAGCACTTCTTTCATTTTCGAACTTCCATAACCACTTGTTGAACAAAGCTCTATTAGTAATCCTAAGGGTTTGATGCCAAGACCCCCCTGTGCAAGCAGGCTACACACTTCCTTCCAACCAACCCAATGAATCTTTCTTCCTGCAAGGTCAGATCCCCAAAGGAAATCTCTCTGAATCCTCTCAAGATGCTTGATCACAGACAAAGGCGCTTGGAAGAGAGATAAGAAATAAATTAGAACACTGGCCAAGACACTCTTAAGGAGAACCAGCTTGCCCCCTTTTGAAAGATATTTGTCTTTCCATCCTACTAGCTTCCTTTGCATTTTTTTGATTATCGAATTCCAAACGTCCACAGAGGTCGGTTTAGCTACCAAAGGAAGCCCAAGGTAGGTGATAGGAAGAGAAACCAGGTCATAGTCCAACACATCAGCCAGCCTTCCTGCATTGAGGACAAGCCCTATGTGCTCAAAGTTGACTTGCTCCAATTCACTTTTAGTCCGGTTGCTAGCTCTATAATGAGAAGAATGCATCTGAGGTTTTCCACACACTCTTGCTCTACTTTCAACATGAAAAGAGAATCATCAGCAAACTGGATAAACGGAATAGAAGGACCTTCGCCATTCGGAGCAAATGCTTGCACTAAGCCCCTTGCCTCTGCTCTAATCATTATCCTTCCGAGCAAATCAACAACCAAAATGAATAGATAGGGCGATAGATGATCCCCTTGTCTATAGGGGTGTGCATGGGCCGGACTCGGGCCGGGCCAAGGTAAGCCTGGGGCTCGGCCCACCATAGTAATTTTGGGCTTGGGTCGGGCTCAGGCCCAAATTTTTTTAGAAACATTAGGCCCAAGCCCGACCCTAGTTATTTTATCGGGCTTCGGGCCGGGCTCGGGCCAGCCCATAGCCCATTAATTTAGAAAAAAACACAATCTTTGATGTCTCTTTTTAGACACCTACTTTTTCATCTCAACTCTTTTGTGGATGTTTTTAACCCTCAACACACCCGTGTCAATTTATAATTTACCATCTACACTAAAGACATTTTTTTATCATAGAACATTTTCTTCACACATATACACATATACATACATATATATATGTATACTTATCTATATATGTATAAATGTATATATATATATATATATATATATATATATATTTACATTAATTATATAATTCGGGCTTCGGGCCGGACCAAGGTGAGCCCGAGCCCGGCCCTAACAAAGTTCGGGCCTTCAACTTGGGCCCAGGCCCTTATCGGGCCTAGCTTGGGCCGGGCCTTTTGGGCCAAATTTCGGGCTGGGTCGGGTTGGAGTCGGGCTGGCCCAAGCCCATGCTCAGCCTTACTTGTCTAAGACCCCTTCCTCCTTTAAAGAATCCTTTAAGTGATCCATTTACCAAAACCAAAAAAGAATGGAAAGAAATGCATATCTTAATCCAATTCCTCCATTTACTCCCAAAGCCCATCTGATTAAGAGCTCAATCAACATATCCACAATTAACATGATCATAAGCTTTCTCCATATCCACCTTACATATCACCCCCGACCACCTCCCCTTGGTCATAGCATCAATGTACTCATTTGCAATTAGAGAGCAATCAATCATTTGCTCTCTAGGCAAAAAGGCATGTTGGGACTCAGAAATGATTCCTACCAACGAAGCTTTAAACCGGGTCACAAGTGTCTTAGCCAATAACTTACAGATGCACCCCATTAAACTAATTGGTCTGAAATCTTTCAATTTTGTGGCTCATTTCTTCTTCGGAATTAGAGTGATGAATGTTGTACTCAAATTTATGCACCATCTATTCGCCAAATGAAACTCAGCAAAGGCTATCATAACCTCCCTTCCCACCACCCCCAACAAACTTTCAAGAATTTTGGCGGAAAACCATCCAAACTAGGAGCCTTGTCATCTTCCATGGAATTAAGGGCTGAAAGGATTTCCTCGTCGGAAAAAGGTCTCTCCAACCATCTACTCATATCCTCCTCAATCCAGTCAAAAGTCACTCCCTCTAGAGTTGTTCTGATGGGGTTCGGGTCAATGTATAAGTCAATATAGTATTGCTAAACTATATCTCTAATCCGATCCTGGTCATAAACCCATTTTCCTGCCACTTTCAACCTATTCATAGAATTGGTGGACTGCCTCCAACTTGCAATTTTATGGAAAAACTTTGTATTCTGATCCCCCTCCTTAAGCCAGGCGACTTTGGATTTTTGTCTCCAAGAAATTTCATCCATTCTTAACATTCGATGATATTCCTCCTCCTCCCTCCTTTTCTTAGTTTTCTCCTCTTCATTCAAACTACACACCATCTCTTTTTGCTCCCAGTACTCCATCCTTCCTAAGCACAAGACCTTCTTAGCTTCAATTTCCCCTACATATCCTTTCCCTTAACAACTTCAAGCACTAAGCAAGCATAAAACTAGCTGACCCTCCTCCACCTCTACCTCCCACCACCCCTTCACCTTCTCAATAAAACCAGGAACTTCTAGCCACATGAGTTCAAATCTGAAAGGGTTCCGAGCATAGAACTGACCGAGAGGCTTCAATACAATAGGCATGTGATCGGATCTTAGGTTTAGGAGAGTTTCCCGAGTCAATCTCAACTCCACCTCCGTCCAATCCTCCGTGAATAAAAATCTATCCAATCTACTGCTCACCCGCTCTCCTTGGTTATCAGTCCAAGTAAAGGATGCACCACTTAAAGGGATATCCACAAGGTATAGATCCTAGATGAAAGAATTGAACAATCTCATATGACATGTCATCCTCCTAGCCCCCAACCTTTCTGCTGAACATTTAACCGCATTAAAGTCACCTCCAACACACCAAGGAACGTTCCTTTACACAGGAACTCTGCACAGGTCTTCCCTTAACAAACCAAAATCTAAGGGGCCACAAGAGCCATACACACCTGTAAACGCCCACTCCTTCTCAGAATCCTTCATCCTGCAACAAATAGAAACTGAATAATCACCAACTCTAGAGTCCAGCACCTCCAACCTGCTCTTATTCCAAGCAACCAGTATGCCCCTTGCACTTCCACTTGCTGGTTTGTGGACAAAGTTGAAGGCCCTTCTCCCCCATAGATCCCTCGAAATCTTTCTATCTATACATTGGATTTTCGTTTCCTGCAAAGTGATCACATCAAACTTTCCCCTCTTCAGATAATATTGCTGGAAAATTAAATAAAATGAAAGAAAATAGCTTTAAGGATGCTCCACACAGTCACACTTACTGCTCACATTTGTGGGACCCACCCACATGTTAAGTGGGGCCCACTTGGATGCCAATGTCCACATCACCACTACACGACTGGAATAAGTTAGCCATAAATTTATGAGTTAGATTGCGATTGATTGGGTTTATCCCTTATCCCCCTCTCCCATGGTATAGCCATGTGAATTCCCCCCCCCCCCAGGGTTCATCCCTAAGCTTTCTTCTTCTTTCTATCTTCTTCTTGTTCCCCTATCTTCCTGTTACTTCATTGCTTTTCCTTGTTCCTTTTACTACTTTCTGCATTCTTCTTCACTGTCCCTCTTATCTTCCTGCTGGAATATCATCTAAAGTTGCAATTATATTATTATAAGCTGCTGAAATCTGCCGATCAGAGAAGCTCTCAGCTGGGTTTTTGAGTTGTTATAGTCCAAATCACAGGAATTAAAGTGAGGTATTCTATTCTTTATTTCATTGGGTTTTGCTCTTTATTCTCTTCCTCACATGGATTTAAGAAATCCTATAACAATTCTCTGTTAGATTCTGACATTTGATCTCTATTCTTGAAGCGCCTTTGTTTCTATTTGATAAAGTTCTAGGTTACCTTTCCTCAAAAATTGCACCACCCTAGATCAATCTTTTGGTTGATCTTCTTTTAGGGTTTTCTTCCCCTACCTATCCCTTTCTTACCCCACAAACTCCTCTTGAATCCCCCTCCTTTCTGTTAAGTTTTTGATCTACAATACTACACTGTTTTAGGTTATTCTTTACAAGTAACACTGCAGACTGATACTTCATGTGTTTTATACTGTTACTCCTCAGAATAACATGAAATTTGGCATGGAGATCACTTATAGACATACCTAACCACCTATAAAATTTCATAAAGTTCTGATGCATCTGCAGGGGTAGTTTTGTGATTTCACGGTTCTGCCCTGAAATTCCAGAAACCCTAAACAGTCTTCTTTTCTTCTTATTCTTCCCTTCTTTTCATTTCTAATCCCTCTCTGATAACTCTAAAATTCTCTGGTTTGTGTCTCTCTCTCTCTCTCTCTCTCTCTCTCTCTCTCTCTCTCTCTCTCTCTCTCTCTCTCTCTCCTTAACATCATTCTAAATTTGAGATTACTTGGGTGTTGTTATAACCTATTCTTGGTATCTTTTAATTCTACCCTTGCTTCCGCACATCTATTTTGGGCCCATAATTGCAACATCTAACAGCCAATAGGCTTCCCTACATCAATTGGTATTAGAGCTTTGTAATATCCTGCATCACTTAAAAGACCAGGAAACTGTTAACTCAATTATCTCTTTAGTTTTAGCAGAAGATAATTAAGTACTTTTCACCCATAATTTTTAAAAGTAATGATTCTCTCATTTAGGGATTAAGAAGCTTGAAAGTATGTGTAGCATTTACTTTAATATAGCTCAAAACTTTAAAGTTAAAAATGCTTAGGTTTATAACTTAATCACACACACATATATGGTTGAGGTGGCCCGACATCTCCGGCCCAAAAAACAGATGGGCTAGGCCAACCAAACTTCGGATTGGGCCAAGTTCAGACCGAGCTTTTAGGCCCGAAGTTTTATTTGGGTTGAGTCCAGGCAGGCTCAATTTCAGCCTGATATCCAGCCTGAAGTAGTTAACAAAAAAGATTTTTATTAGGATGCTGATATAAGGTCTGTATTTTTTTGGGTAAGGATATTGGGTCTGCATGTTTATAACAAATTTACCATCTTACAGCATATGCTAATTTGGCACATTATTTCAAAAAGGCACATGTAATAGGCATTTGGGAGCAGTTATGGGCCCAAAAGAAGCCCAAAGTTTAAGGGAGGTGTTTTAATTTCGGGCAACCTGAACTCGACCTGTAGGCCGTAGCCCATTGTTTAAAATTGGCCAAGTTCAGGCTGACTACCTATATATATAATTTTGGTTGCCTAGACACAGCTAGTCATTGCCTAGTCCACGATTTGCCTTAGAAGGTCAAAATGCCTAGGTCTCTTATAGGCTTCTAGCCAACTTGACTGACCTGATTTATCTTAATTCTAATGGAAGCTTTTATATCGTTAATGTTCTGAACTAATACTCACTTATAAAATGGTAATACAACTACTATATTGCCAGCATGATATTAACTTTTCAGTGGGTAAAGTTTAATATATTTCAATTTGCTGCAACCTGATTGAGAAACATGTTAGCCTAAAGAATGCTTATTCTGATTTCTGTTTCCATGAGCCCATTAAAGAGAGTAAGAGACAAAGACCAAAGAACGATTACAATCCACATTGAGGCTTCTCAGTCACAGTTATACAACATTGTGGAAGCAAAATTAGTACTGAAATAGAAACCAAGAATCCATATATGACAGCATTAATCATAAACAGAGCTCTTGTAAGGTACCTGCTCAATGATAGCAAAATAATGTGAATTAGCCTGCCAAAAAAAAGGAGAAACATAGATTTAATGAGACAAGCTTCCTCAAAATATACAAATTACCAAGATCTACTTTGATTCCTTATCATGCAACAACTGAAAGGGTCTGCATGCATCATATAGCACAAATTCAAGAACCAACTAAAGAGTTGACAATTATAAATCTACTTAAGCAAAAGAAAATGTCAACTGGCAGTTGTAATTTGATCCAACTCCATTGTAAAATTATCACAAGGATTAAGGTTACATGTGCAGCTTTATAATATTTTTCTGCAATAGTTCAGTCAATTCAGAACATGTATGAATTAAAAGAATATTCATAGGCAGTAGATCGATAGCACCAGATGGCTTCATTAATGAAAGTCCGTGTGTTGCATCATTGTGGTGATGTCAATCAGGACACCATAATATGACTTTTCCTGACTAAAATATAGTGGTTTGAAAAGAAGAGGATTTAAAATTTACTAAGAAAGTATCAGATAAATAAATAAAGCTCAAGAATCTCTAACAATAATAATGAGACTCCCACAACCAAGAATTGGGTTTATTATAAAACCCAAGTGAAACTGTCAATATCAACAAATTCTTAGGGGTTATCAGAATTTCAGTTGCTTTAAATATTTAAAGAAACTTTATTTATTCATTTTGGATAAATAACAAGATTTTATAAATAAAACAATGTGTACACCAGAGGGCTGAATATTGCAAAAGAGGATAGAAGGAAATGAATCATATTGAACTCTGGGATCTTCACAGTTAAATCATGTTTTCACTTCTATAGAGGGAATAGGGACTCGGGCTTTCAATGGAAGTTTGAAAAGACGTTCTTGCTGATTTTGGCATGTCTTCGGCCATGCCGAAGGACATCAAATCTTTGGTTGAAGGTTGGTACGGTTAAGCTTTCTCTAAAAGGGGGAAAATTCTTTGGAAAGTCATCCCTTACTGCAGGGGTACGGTCCATCTGGCTAGAGCAAAAAATTGTAGAGTGTTTAAAAATGCCTCAGAACATGCTTTTAGAGTGACCAAGACAGCTAAGAATAGGTGCTTATGGGTATGGCAGATATTAAAGGGGACTGAGCTTCTAGGATTCATAATTAAGTTTAATTGTAATTGGTTTTGGGTCTTGGCAGACGCTCTTTGGGCTGCCTCCTGTATAGCTATACGTTCTGTACAGTGGGTTGGAGATCCCTCATCTCCGTTTTGAATACAATTTTAATTTATCAAAAAAATGAAAGAAAAAGAAGAAGAAAAAGAAGCTGGAACTGTTTTTATTTTTTTACCTGCGAATCTCATGACTTTTGTAAAGTATGCCAGCCAAATAAGTGACAGAACCTTGACCTAATAATTCTCACTTAGCTATTTCCTTCTAATCTCTGTTTTTTCACCAAACCTCTTTTAACTAAGGAATTGAGGATGGACCTACACAAACATTCATTTTATATTTCTTCTTCATTTTTTCTTTTTTTCTTTTTCTAATAGTAGCGTTCTTTTTTGTGAGAAAAAAGAATTTATTCTCCAACTTGATAAAGTCACAATAAGCATAACTGTAAATCCCTTGATTTCTCAGAGGCAATGAAAAATCCTGAAGTGAAAAATTACATGTTTTACAATAGTTATCAGTATAGGACATGAAATTAAAAGCATCTGGTTGTATATAAGCTTAAGTTTATATTATATACACACAAATATAGTTACCTCATCGTTCATCACCCAACCACCACCAACAATTTCTAATTGCCCATTCTTGACCAACTTGATGAACCCTTCCCTTTTACCCTCCGGGGCATCCCTCCACCATCTCTCCAAATATGACATCTCTTCCCATATAAATTTGCGGCGGGAATCCTACAAATCCAATTTGTAACAATATTCAGAAACTTCAAAATTCAATATATTTTTATCAAGACATACAACAATCAACTAAAACCTGAAATTTTAGAACACCATCTCATCTTCTCTATTTTCCAAAAAAAACATCAGCTCAAAATTTTAAAAAAGCAAATACAAATACAGACAGCAGTTGATTCATCTATTTCATGACAATTCAAAAAAAAGAAAAGAAATCAATTAGGAACCAATGTAAACAGCCAAAAATAAATAAACAGTCTTGAAAAACACAACTAATTAATTTCAGAATTACTCTTCTAATGTAAAAGACAAACAAAACCCAGATAGAGAAACAACTGATTTACAGTATATACCCTAATTAGAGTTAATTTTCACCTTGGAAAGAGTTTCCACAATAGTATCCAATATATGCTTCGACTGCCGATCATAGTACTCCTCCACAGTCAGCTTCCACCCAGGATCATTGTGCGAATGCGGAACCACAAAAACCTTCAATTTCTCCGAATCCCACTCATGTCCCTTGTACTTAACCATCCAACCCTGCTTCCAAGGTCCTCCATCCACATCCCGGAACTCGATCTTGTCATAGAGTTCCTTGGTCGTGATATCAACAACAGCTCCGTACGCAGTTTCATTGCTGCCCTCCAATCCATTGGGTTTCCGATAAAAGGGTTTTCTGAACTTGGGTTGACGCGAATTTCTGTGCTTGAAGTGAGAGGAGAGAGGTTTGGGGATGCCATAGCGAAGGACGACAAAGACGAAGAAGAAAACACAGATCGAGAGACCGACGGTGAAGAAATTGGCGAAGAGAAAATCTCTGAGAGAGGATCGTCTACGAGGCTTCCTGGGAAGCTTTGATTTAGAATTTGTTGATGGAAGAAGAGAGTGAGCCCACCCTCCTCGCCGGTTGCTTCCACTGTGGGAGGAGAACAAGGAAGCCATTGAAGAAACCCACCGTGTTCGCTGGCTAAGCTGCGCACTTGACTCTTTGTATGTGTCTTCATATTCAAGCCCCTACCTTGACGTCCACGATGAGCAAACTCGGACCGGACCGAACGAGCGAACCTGTTGTAGAGGGCTGTCAAATATCCGATTTTTATCCGTATTCGATTTGTATTCGATCCACTAACATTTGATTCGAATAAATTTATATCCAATTCGATTATTCGACTAAATATCCATATATGTTGGAATTAATATAAATATTATAATATTGTTGGGCATGTTATGTTATGCAAAATACAACATATGAATATTACAGTCTTAACCCATTTCTCATCTCTCATTTCTAATTTGAATGAAAGAAAGTTTGCAGTAAAAAGTTTGTCATTCTCTTCGTACTCTTATCAATCGTCTTTATTTTTGTAATTCGTAGGTTCTAATTGATTTTGTAAATGTCTATAAATATTCCAATACGATCTGATATTCGATTAAACAAACAAATACAAATGCATAGGTGTCTCTATTGGATTCGTATCCGATCATTGACATCTCGAGCCAATTAACTGGTCAGCTCTCATGGTGAACCAGTAAAAATTCAACCGACTGAGCCGGATGGGTAATTTACGACCCTGACAACCCCAACCATTTGCCAACAACCCTTAAAGTCGTCAAATTCTAGGCAGTCTGCCAGTAGCCAACCAGAGATCAACTACAGATCCTATTTTTCTCCGGCGATGGCAACAGTGACGGGTGAGAGCGGCATTATGTGCAAATTAAAAAAAAGAATAATGAAAATCCAAAGCGGCCTTTAACTCTTAAGGCCTAAACCAAACTTTTTATCCAAACCTCTAGAGAGGAAACCGGATAGACTAGTATTCGGGTCTCCTACTCTACTTGTCGGCCTGTCCTTGGGTGGCCTGCATTTGTACCCCCACCCCCGCGGGCTTCGGTTCGCTATGCATTCTCCTGGATATTTTTGTTGTTTTGAATATTTCAAGTTTACCCATTGTGACATTTGTTCATAAACATGGAATACAGTAAAAAGGTATTTTCTATCATACCTTTTTTTTTCTTGATAGATACACGTTAGTGTTTAATTTATTAGTTGGTGAATACGGGTTTTGAACCCAGGCCCCACAAACTTTACCAACCTAGCAAGCTGGTGGGATCTTCTCCTATCATACTTATTATTCTTAACTTTTAAAAGTAATAATTTATAGAACAAATTTGCCAACAAGCACCTAGTGTGGGTGGGTACGGGCATTACCCTCACAAAAGAGGGAAGGAGTCTAATCCCCAGGCAGCATTCAGCAGATGTGTGATGATGACTGCCCCTCCCAACGGTTGTGGAATCCCAACCCTATGCAGCAGCTATCCTGTCATTAAGCCAAATGGCCAAGAATAAAAATAAAAATTTCGAAAGCAAGATATATGTGCCATTTAGGGATAAAGCCTTAGAACCGCACAAATATAAGATTAGCACATAATTAAACATTTCACGTTGCTTTTCTCAACTTAATTGAGCAGCATTTCCCTCAGTTATATTTAAATACGTCAGTGTAACATGAGATATTGATCTGTTATTCTACACTCAAAACTTTGGGGAAACTTGTATTTCTGTCATTTCCCTTGGATGGAAATTCTAGGCCCATATTGCAAACATCGGTTCTTCCAACAATCGTTTGAACTCCAAGGGCGCAGATCACATCCCAAAGATGAAGCAATTTGAGTAGCAAGGGAGGTACAAAGAGCTATCTTCCACCGCCATCGGCTGCCTGAATGGGTTTAACTGCACCTGTGAAAAGTCACAACCAAGCATTACAAGCCAGCCAGTTAAATAAGTTTTCCTCTTTCTGCCCATTCTACAATGTAAAATTAGGGGATAAGTAGCAACTGCACATACAGGGAGCCTCAGGGAGTGGCCAGTTACAGTGCTTATGCAACAAGCAGCCAGATGTGCAGCTTCCTCACAGTAGTCGGAAAAAATTGCTGGGACATTCATCTCCTTTATTAGCTCCTGGAATACTTTTTAAGTGTAAGACATATTTACAACTTATAATAAGCATAAAAATGTTTCATTCAGCCCCAGGTTTAATAAAACTTTCATACATAGTTTGCTTCAACCTCATACGAGATAAGGTATGCAGGACTTGAATAGGAAATGAATTAATTGGGAAAAAAAGTAAAGTTTTCAAGGGCAAAGAAGACATACAATAGTTGGTAACCAGCTAGAATAGGCAGCAATACCAGCATTTGAAGCAACAATTAAATGAGGAAAGGAGTCCTGGACATGGAAAAGTATTAATGAACACACTGTAGATAGGGGAAAGATGGCATAAAAAATCCATATGATTGGAGTCTAAAAGGCATATTCTATTAACCTAATGAAAAATCCCAAAAAGCCGGCTTTTTACACACTAGAGAGAGAGAGAGGGAACCTTCACTATTTCTCTATACCGGTCATGGTAAAAACCTTTACGAAGCTGCAGAGTCACTGCTGAAATTCTGCCATTAGATACTCCCAAGCTAGAATTCTCGCTAGAAGATTTGCAATGGCAATCTATCTCCACACACCGAGCATAACTGCAGAGATCAATCCTCTCACCATCCCTATTTTAGGAATCCAGAAAACATATGAATAAACAGCATGCGGAAAAAACCAAGGATGTTTAATTTTATTTTTGTTTGACCAGGCCAGTAAACAGCAAGCAAACACTTCTACCAAAAAGTAAAAATAGAAAAGGCGAGCAAACAGAACAATAATATTCTAATAATCAGGATTAGAAGTCCATGGGATAAAACAGGTGTACATGCCTCATCTCTTGGAGAAAGGGTTACAAAAACGGGTCCAGAGTGCTCACCTATACAATAGGAATGGAGCATACATTGTTTCATAATACTTGAGTGAGTGAGTGAGAGAGGGAGAGAGACTTGCATGCTGAAATGATGAGATAAAGATGTGAAAGATGAACCCATAGCAATGTGAAAAAGTTTTTTATTCCCATAGCAATGTGAAAAAGTTTTTTATTTTTATTTTTTAATCTTTCCTTTATTTATTTATTTATTTTGGTCTCTCCTTTAGTAATGTAACATTTCTATCATTTTCTCTTAGGCATTGGTTTAGAAAACTTTCCTAGCAGTTTTTCATCCATCAATCCAGACTATCCATCTTTGCAAGGGCTTTCCAATAACTGACATCATTTAAAAACAATAGGTCATAAGAGGAATAATCAAGCCTTTCGGTTA
>JAOXJP010115748.1:0-13984 GCA_025762735.1 Platanus orientalis
AGCCTGGGCCTACTATGGCTAGGCCCGAGCCCGACCCATGCCCACCCCTACTTTTAAAACCCGCACTGGGTAGAATTCTCTCTTTGATTACATCACAAAATAGAAACTAAACATAAAAGAAATAAAAGCCTAAATTGTCTCCTCCTCCTTAAGTGGTGGACCAAGCCTATTTTAAGCTTTATTACATATTTCTCAACAATATCCTATATAAAAAAAAGTATAATGCCCCCTTGTCCCTACTCTAATATTTAATGAAAACAGAACATAAACTAATAAAATTTCTACTAAAGACTCCATAATCAAACTCAAACCCCTCATAACATGTTCCTATACTCTTCCTTACTTGCCTTTATGTGTGGACCCTACCAAAGCCAATTGTGGGCCCTACCTTGCTCCCATGTTCTCATCACCCTTCCAGTGAACTTTTAGTGAGAAAAGCTGATACAAGAGCATATTATGTCCATAAGAAAAAACTTGAAGACCATAGATAAGTCTTGAAATTGTCTAAGTCATTAGAGTATTATGTGATTTTTTTAGTGTAATAAGACTTTTGAATTTCTAGGGGTTATTTAAAATTATTTAGCTTTTAGGGAGTTCTTTAAAATAAGCCAAAAGTTGCCAAAATTGTTGGAGACTATGGGAGTGCACGACAAGCCTTGTTGGGGCCTCTTTGTGGATTGTCAAAGTCAACAAGTAGGACTCATGTATGAACCGGACGAAATCTCCAAATCTATAGAATTTTGGAATATTTTAGAGACTTTTGTAGGGCCCATTAGGTAGTTGATGATCCTAGAAATCCTCCCAAATTTTAAGAATTAAAGTCTGATATTTTTGGAAATCTTTAATGGCTAAGAAGTTTAGTAAAGTTGAGATTTGTTTAAGAAGTTGGGTCAAAGTAAAAGTCCTAATGTTTAGGGATTTTATAAGAGTTAAAAAAATTTTCTTTTTATTATTGTAAAGCCTATTTATAGGCCATGATTTAATGAAATAAAGTAGTTGATTGGAATATGGAATTAAAATGAAGTGGTTATCGTGTGATGGTGGCTGCAAGCCAACTTTATCTTCTCTCTCTTCTCACCTCCAACGAGTAAGTATTCTCTTATTTCTTACTCTTTCTTCTTTCTTCCTCCACCAAATTCTCAGCAAGAAATCAGTCCCCTTCTTTAGACTGATATCCTACGTCAAAAGCACACACATATGAACCTTTCAGAGCTAAGATATTCCTCATGGCTTCTTGAGTTCTTGTTACGAAAGCAAAACACTAGGACAGTAACCAAGCATTTCTATTGTTAACTGTTTTCAAGAGCTTGTCCTCAATGCTTTCTGTCGCAAAATGAATAACTGTATATGTTCTGTTGACTATCCATCTATCGGTTGGATGGACAAATGGAACAAGACCGACCAAGCATTACATAAAGTATTGCAAAGAAGATCAAAAGAATCACAAAGCCAATAATTATTTAATGTAGAGTATAATTACATTTGGAATTTTTTTGGTAGAAAATTACATTTAGATTTGAAAATACAAATATGAATCTACAGACTTACATAGAAGAAAGAACAAATGCAACCTGACCTTTCCGTGAACTCAGTTTCATGTACAAGCCCTGCAACAATAGTACACATTTGAAACACACCTTCACATATAGTCTGTCACACTTAATGTACTTGGGCAAAAAAAAAAATCAGCTCAACTTTTGTTACAAAAGAAAGGTGAAACTTCTCTATGTTTGTTCCGAGGAACACAGGCAAAAGCAAGCTTTTTTTTGGTAGAGGCAAATGCAAGCTGTGTACATGTACTTTGTGTGCATAAGCATCTGTGTCAAAGATAAAAGTATTACATTTGTTGTATGAATCGTAGCTCCAGTAGTCATGCTAATGTTCTGGTCAGGAACCAGCTCAAAGTTCATGTGTTGCAGAAAAATTGCAAGTGAAACAATTGCTTCCAGCAAAGCAAACTGGTCACCGACACACTTTCGAGGCCCTCCACTGAATGGAATGAATCTACAGCATGTTTACCCAAGTTAGGATCCAACTTTGTAAAACAGGAGAGCATAGAATTAAAGCACACAGAAATGAACGATTATGGATCAGGAGAAAAGTTGGCTGCTCCCAGAAATATCTTTTTGTTTTAGGTCCATCAAAGCATGAACAATTTCAATGCTCTCAAGTGAGAAAAAAACAAATATATATATATATCAAAAAGGGCTTCCAAGCTGTCTCTAGAAAGGTCAACAACAAATGCGCACCTGAAATCGGTGTTCGTCTCATTTGGCACAGGTCCTTCCAAGTTAAATCTTTCTGGCACAAATTCTTCTGCTCTCTCCCAGACCTTGGAAAACACAACCATAAAATAAAGTGAACGTATCACATGTCAAGAAAACTAACAGAAATTACAACATATGTACCCATTCTTAAATACTTTTAAGTGTTTATGAACCAGAAGACTTATCCCAAAGCCTCTTGGGTCAAGTTGGTTTGAATTGGTCAGGTATTGAAACCCAAAACTCAAAATTATAAAAAGTAAAATTTACCACTGAAAGAATAAAGCAATAAAAAAGAAAAGATCATTAGAGAACAAGAATGAAACCTGGGAGGAGCGGTGGATATTATACACTGAAATCATTATATCTTGACCTGGATTAACCTTGTAATTTCCTGGAAGAACATCAGCAACTTGGGCCCGCCTTATCAAAACCTACAGATATTAGAATATGGGAATAGTTGAAGAAAATGTCAATAAAAAAAAAAGGGCGTCCCAGTGCACGAGGTTCCCACTAACGCGGGGTCTGGGGAGGGCAAAATGTCAATATAAAAAGAAAATCCCATACCATTAACTCAATGTAAGGAGAAAACCTACAGGAGGGTGAGGGTAAAGACGCAGTGACTCATTGATGCAACGTGTTAAGTACTTTAGTTCTTTAATGTCTTCATAGGTAGGCAGTCTTCCCTGTAAAACTCTATCAACTTCTTCTTGTGCTTTGGTCAAAGATGATGAATTCTGCACGCAAAGAATAAGGAACGAGAAATAGACATCCAGGTTGTTAAAAAAGAGGGCATTTTTTTATCAGTAAGCAGAAATTTTCATTAAAAGAGAGCAACAAAAATACAATGAGGCATCAAGGCATACAAGGACCCGAATACAAAGACTCTCTCAACACTCCTTACTTGGCAAGGGAATCAGCAAAATCAGTCTGAGACAAAGGCATCTTTGGCAAATATTCCAGTATATTGTAGGTATTCATTTCAATGCCTGGTAAGGTGTGTAAAAAAATGATAAGTCTCAGAGGGATTTCTTACGGGAGGGTGGATGTGGGAAGAAGGATCACCATGTCAGTGGGATGTCATTAAGACAAAAAATGAAGGGGTTTTGAGTATTGGGAAAAGCAAGGAGTGAAATTCAGCTTTGCTGGGCAAGTGGTTATGGAGTTTTTCAGTGGAAAGAGGTAACTTGTGGCATTCTATCAGTATCGGCAGGTATGGAACAGATTCAAACGGTTAGGACTACAACCTTCATACAAATATTCTCCTGTCCTCGCCATGGAAAAGTATTGTATGGCACCTTTGTTCTTCCCTCATTCTCAGTTTGTTGTAGGAAATGGCCAGAAAATTCGTTTTTGAAAAGATGTGCGGTGGGGCACAATCAACTCGTCTGCATCCCTTTCAAGACTTGTTGGCATTTCAATCCACAAGGACACTGCAGCATCCCAGATCCTATAGTATTCTTAGTCAGGTCTTTCTTGGAACCTTTTGTTTTCTCATGATCTTTTTGAATGGGAGATTGACCTAGGTGCTAACTTGGTTTCTTCACTTCAGAATGTATCCCTATCTGTGAGGGAACCAAAGAGGAGAATTTGGTCCCTTGAATCATTGGTTATTTTTTCTTCTAGATCTTTCCTTTCAGCTCTTCTTCAATGGTCCCAAGTTCAATCTGAATTCACATACGAAATGATTTGGAATCCTTTAGTCCCCAGTCCAGATCCTCTCAAGCAGTAATCAGATTGTGCCACATTGCCAAATGCCAACCCAAGGTTAAGACTCCTAACCAGGCTTTAAAAAAAAAGTAAAACCAAAATATACTTGGTACAAAAGAAAAGAAAGTTTATGCACCCCCCCCCCCCCAAAAAAAATAAATAAATAAATAAATAAAAATAAGGAAGCTTTTCCAGTCAAAGTCTTTGGCAACATTCCAGCAATCACATTCTCCAATGACCGAGAGAATTGTGGGCAGAAGAGGCCTTTTAATTTGAGCATGGCCAATGGTGGTTGCAGAAAACCCTATTCCTGCCAAGAAGAAACACCCCTCTAGATCTGGAAATTGTTTTATGATCAATCACCAAATATGATCAGCTCCTCTTTCACACATTCTGTTTCTCTTGATTATTAGTAATTTCTTTTTCTTTAATTTTCTTACAGTAATTGAATTTGTATTTGATTATGGACTAGGTTTTTTGTCCGCAGAGGTAAGATTATTCGGAGTCTTTGGCAACATTCTAGCCATCCCATTCTCTGGCGACTGAGCGCTTCAGGGACTGATTACACTTCTCCATCTTTACAGGGAAATGGAGGAGGGTGCACATCTAAAGAACTTGATAAAGTACACAGAGGGCTTTAACAGGTGGGAATCAACATTTACTTCAAACTGCAAGAGAACGAAGCATGTGAAAATTGTATTGGGCACTTGATTCAGTCTTCTCACATATTTTCCATAAGGTATCAGGATTATCACACTAGAATCAAGACTCTGTGGGTTGTGTTTGTGTTGTTTGTGAGAGAATACTAAATTTCAAAGGTAGTATCATTGATCTGATTCACCTTCCACACACACAGACTTATATCACTCCCTACAAACAGAATCATCGACCATCGCTCAGACATGAACTGGGGAGTAACGATTAAAACCAAAAAGTCAATAGCGACCAGGATGAACTGAACAGTTTGATGTGAACTGGCCAGTTGTGTTTCTCGCACTAAGATATTGTCCTTAACTAATTTCTCGTGTTCTGGGAGAGATATACAGAGTTATGATGAATTGGAGGATTTTCTTGAAAAAATAACAAAGAAGAATCAGAAGCTATATTCAACCAAAACGAATCTGCTTTCCTTTTTTTCTTTTTTCTTTTTAAAATAAGAATTAGTTATGAAAGAAAAAGAAGAAGAAGCAACAAGCGATTTGCAGACACAAAAACACACAGAGTGTAAAGGAATCATGAAATATACAAAGTGCAGACAAAGAGATTGGTGCCATCGCTTCAGCCCATAGTTGCCGGTCCACCAACCTCTTCATGTCTTCAAGAGTTAACCCCAACAATACCTGCGTACAAGAGGGGTGCTTCTTCCCAATAGGGTTAAGGTTAGGGTATTCCACAACCACCAACAGCCATGCTCTAATTACAAGGCATCATCTTCCCAAAATCCTCTCAATCGTCGAAATGTTGCCAAAGACTCCGATCGATAAAGCTTCCCTGATGGGAATCATACACAGCATATAAAGACCTAATAGCGAAGGCTAAAACTGTCCCTGTTTTAAAATGGCAGTACAATGACAATATGAGGCCCACATGGGAATTGGAATGATGATGAGCACAATAGAGGAGTCCTATAGGTTCCTTAGATACCCCATGTTCCATAAATTAAGGTGTTATTGTGAGATGTAACAAGATTTAAGGATAAATGGTGGTTTTGTCACTCAGTGGCATTGTTGTAAATATCAGGGAATTTGGAGGGCAGTCCATAGGGTCTAGATTACAGCAGGCCGCAGCAGGATATCCGAGTTAATATTTGATTTTATTTATTTCATGTTTTTAGTAAGTAGTAGTAGGGAATATGGGACAGTTTCTAATTAGTTTTAAAGCTGCTTTTTTTAGAAACCAGTTGATGAGGCCTTTCAATTAACATTAAAGATAAAGAAGAGTATGAAGCAGTCTTTTAATAGAAGGATTCTCTCTCAAGCCGGGGAGATGATTGCAAGAAGGCTTAATGAGGTGGGTAAAAATTCTAAGTTAGTACCTCCAAATAATTACAACTGTTCCAATGGTTCTAAGCTCAATTCTAGTGCTGATTTTAGAAGCTAGGCACCACTAAAAGGTGGTAGTACCAGAGGAAACAACAAAGCACATGGCTATGGACATATGAGTTATGCATGTCCAACGAGGAAATCGTTGAATATGGTAAGGGAATCATATGAAGATATTGTTGATCCACATGAAGACAACAAAAGAAGAAGACTCTTCTCACGCCATTGGTCTCTTTTTAGATGATTTGCAGGATGATGACATGACACTTCTTTGGCAACAGTAATACGACGTACTCTTGGTTCTCCAAAGTAAGAGAAGACTGGAAGCATACCACTATTTTTCTGACCTTGGTTACTTGTGGGGAGCAAACAAAGAAGTTGATCATTGATGGGGACAACAGTATGAATGTTGGCTCCAAGTCTATAGTAGACCGACTGATACTGCCAATAAAGCTTCATCTTAGCCCCTATGAGATAGCATGAATTGATAATACTTCTCTAACGGTAAGTAAACATTGTCTGGTTTCTATTACTACTAGATCTTACTCTGACTCTATATGGTGTGATGTCATTCCTACGAATGTGACACATTTTGCTTGGTCATCCATGGCTCTATGACCAAGATGCTTATCATTGTGGGAAGCTCAACACATACACTTTTACCTTCAATGATAGAAGGTTTTCTGCCTATGACCACACAGCAAATATAGAGACATAGTCAGATAAAGGCTATAATGGAGTCTGAACCAAAGAAGAACCTCCACCTTATTACAAAGAAGCAATTCGAATTAGAAAGCAAGGAGAATGGTGTTGTCTACACACTAGTCACAGAAGAAGTGGACCACTCTGCCAGTGAACCATTGTCAGACATTCCGAAGGAAGCTAAAGAGTTGTCTTCTCAGACTTGATTCCAGAGGAACTCCCGAAAGGGTTTCCACCCATGAAGAATAGTCAGCATACCATTGATTTGGTTCCAAGATCTCAATTGCCAAATCTACCAACCTCTAGAATAAATCCTACTGAATATGCCAAGCTCAAGGGCCAAGTGGATGAATTACTATCCATAGGCCACATTTGTGAGAGCCTTAGCCCATTGTATTGTTCCTACTTTGTTAACACCAAAGAAAGATGGTTTGTGGAGGATGTGTGTTGATAGAAAATCCATCAACAAAATTACAATCAAGTATCAATTTTCTATCCCACAACTTCATGACATGCTTGACATGATGACAGGTTTTTTTATATTTTCCAAGTTAGATCTTCGCAATGGCTATCACCAAATTCGGATATGTCCAAGTTAGATCTTCACAATGGCTATCACCAAATTTGGATATGTCCACGTGGCAAGTGGAAGACTACATTCAAGACTAAGAATGGCTTATATGAATGATTGGTCATGCCAGTTGGCCTTTCTAATATGCTGAGTCCCTTCATGAGAGTGATGAACCAAGTACTCCAACCTTTTATAGGTCATTTCCTTATCGTCTATTTTAATGATATTCTAATATATAGTAAGACTAAAGAGGAACACATATCTTATCCTCAACAAGTTAAGAGAGTTTTACAGCAAGAAAAACTCTACACAAACTTGAGAAAGTGTTTTTTTACGGTCCCACATGTGGTGTTTCTTGGATTTGTTGTGCATACTGAAAGTGTTAAAGCAAACCCTCATAAAGTAAAGGCCATAGGGAGTGGCTTACTACTTTTTTGCATGAAATACGTAGCTTTCATGGGTTAGCTACATTCTACTGGCGCTTCATCCACAACTTAAGCACTGTTATGACTCCTATTACTAATTGCATGAAGGGCAATACAAATGGACAAATGCCGCAAACAAAGCATTTGAAGAGATAAAAAAGAAGCTGACTGAAACCCCTGTTTTGCAACTTATAGACTTCAAAAATGTCTTTGAAGTTGCATGTGATGCATCTCATGTTGGGATTGGTGGAGCATTAAGTCAAAAGGACATCCAATGGCGTACTTCAGCGAGAATCTTAATAAGGCTAAGGAAAGGTACTCTACCTATTATAAGGATCAATGACGTGGTGTAAGCCCTAAGATACTGGTGACATTGCCTCATTTCAGGGGACTTTGTATTATATTCTGATCATGAGGCCCTTAAGTACATTAACTCCCAAAAGAAGTTGGGGCACAAGCATGCCAAATGGGTATCTTTTTTCAAGAGTACACATTTGTTATCAAACATAAGGTGGGTATTGAGAACAAAGTTGCAGATGCACTTAGTCGTGTGGTGTATTTAATTACTACTATGGCTGTCCAAGTTGTTGGCTTTGATTTATTCAAGCGAGATTATTTTTCTAGTTGAGATTTCAGTGTAATATATGCTTAATTACTAGCAGGACAACAGACTACATACTCGGATTTCTCCTTACATGATAATTATCTCTCCAAAGGAACTCGTTTATGTTTACCCAAGACTTTCCTTAGAGAGGATATGATTTGGGATTTGCATGCAGAAGGTGGAACTGGATATTATGGAAGAGATAAGACTATTGCCATGGCTAAAGATTGTTTCTATTGACCTAGTCTCAAAAGAGATGTGACCAAGATAATCAAATAATGTCAAACCTGCCAGCTAGCCAAAGGGAGAAAGCAGAATACCGAACTTTACACGCCGCTTCCAGTTCCACATGAACCTTGGCAAGATCTTAGCATGGATTTTGTCCTAGGTTTACCAAAAACTCTACAGAGTAATGATGCTATACTAGTCGTCGTTGATCATTTTTGTAAAATGGCTCATATTCCACAATGCAGCAAGGCCACTGATGCCACCTACATGGCACAACTTTTCTTCAAAGTTGTGAGGCTAAATGATTTACCTATTACCATAGTTTTTGAAAGGGATGTTAAGTTCATGAGCTATTTCTGTTGAACTTTATGGAAAACATTGAATACACAGCTCAAGTTCTCTTAAGCTTTAGACCCACAAACAAATGGTCAAATAAAGGTTGTAAATAAAGATATGGGAGATCTCTTGCGAATTGTGATGCTTTGTAAGTGACAATGTGACACAATGGGATCTCATTCTTACTACTGTTGAGTTTGCTTATAATGGTTCTATAAGTAGAACTACTAGTCATAGTCCATTCGAAATCGCAATAAGAATACAGCCTAGGAAGCCAATTGACTTGGTTCCTTTACCTCCTAAAGTGCATCCAAGTGCTGATGCAAATAGCTTTGCCAATCGTATTAAGAGCATTTACGATAATATGCAGCAGAAATTTGTTATTAGCAACAAAGGATATAAATTACAAGCTAATTTGAGGAGACGTTCGCTGAATTCAATGATGGTGACATGAACCACATGGTCATAATCCAAGTTAGACCAAAATGTTTTCCTAAAGGTATTTACAAGAAGCTGCACACAATGAGCGTAGGTCCATTCAAGATTATCAAGAAGATCAGCTTCAATGCTTATGTTCTTGACTTGCTAGATGACATGAGCATTAGCAATATATTCAACATGGCTGACCTCACCTTATATCATGGTAAAAAAGATGCACATCATGGAGGTGATCCAGTTGTTCACTTGCCTATAACATCCCATCTGAAAGAAGAAATTGTGGATGTACTTGATGACTGTTAGAGAAGAGATTTGGTTGCAGGGAGTTGACAAGACAATGGAGTAACAATGCCTGAGTCATGGATCACACTTTTCTTAAGACAATATTTCCCCTCTACTCTGATCTTAAAGGAAACAGAGATTGCAACGAGTCAGCAAACTTGTCTCTATGATAAAAACGGCCCAAATGAACTAGTTTTGTTAATTAGCAGTTTACAGCACTGTAAGATCAACCCTTGAACACTAATGAATAATCTTCCAGAACTATATACAGAGAGAAATCAATAATTTTCACAAAGGCACAAAGATTTGAAAAATAGATAAGAGAGATAAAGAAATTTGAAGTGAAGTTTACGTTGGGGATTGCCTTTCTTTTATAGAAATTGTAGGGACACCTTAAGATGTGTCTGTAGCCTTCTAGACACTCTTTCATTGTTGAACAGTCATTTAGGAATGTTTATAGATGCTTTAGACACATCTCCACATTTTTCATGAACAAAAGCACCCAAAAAAATGCAATTTTTCGTTGCAGTTTTTCACCCAGGGAGAATCCCAATCAATCACGCATATGCCTGATTAATCGGCCCTATGCCTTTCAATCGATCGGCATATGCCCGATTGATTGGGCCTAAGACTTTTGATTGATCGGGTATATGCCCGATCAATTGGACCTAGCTGCTCCGATCAATCGAACACATGTCCCATCGTTCGGGCCTTACCCCTGATAGGTCTCCTCTAAAGTTAAAAAATTCTAACAATCCCCCACCATTTTGAAAGTATAGAAAAAAATTTATGACAAGAGAACTTGTATACAATTTTGGGTAAGTGCCAAATTGTGCATAGATGAAGGTGTACACAGACTTGAACTTTCACTTAGTCCACATACATCACTCTTTGTTAAGATGCTTAATAACCATAATTTTGAACTAAAGACCCCGTTTCGACTAAACTAGACATATTGAACACATAATTTTGAACAAAAGACCCCGTTTCGACTAAACTAGACATATTGAACACATATTGAACACTAATTAGGTGAATTATGTGTTCAAGCATAGCCAACACATTTATGGCCTTGTGATTTTATCTTATTTAGTAAATGCTCTAGTAGACCAAGCCTTAGGTCTCATAAGAAGCAACCTCACTTCCACACTTACATAAATAAGTCTATCTGAAGTGTATTTGCATTTATTACACTTCTCCATATAAATATAGACCCATTAAGAGTGCTTAAATTCACCATACTTTATCCATGCAAACATGCATTAACTGTGAATGGATTAGAGATATTATTATCTCTCTGTTTTGATGCATACCATTGACTTTTATGGCTTGTTTTCCCCGTTGAAACTAGCTACAGGTTGGGTTCCCACCATAGTCAACTTAATTTATACGCTTTAATCCCATCCCCCTATACGACTTCCAAATCATATTCCTTGGTAAAAGGGTCAGTTAGATTTTCTTTTGATCTAATAAATTCCAATGTGATTACTCCATTTTTTAGAAGTTGTCTCACATACGAGTGTTTTAAACTAATATGTCTAGACTTTCCATTATGCATACCATTGTACACTCTTAGCAATGTGGCTTCAGTATCGTAATGCAAAGAAAAAACAGGCATTGGTTTAAGCAATAATGGTATTTCATGAAGTAAGTTCCTTATCCATTCATTTTCTTTGTCCACAATCGCCAATGCAATAAACTCTGCTTCCATAGTAGAATGAGCTATACAAGTTTGTTTCTTGGTTCCTCAAGATTCCGCAATGTCCTCTATAGTGAATATCCACCCACTAGTTGAATCATCTGAACTAGATATCCAACTAGCATTTGTGTATCCTTCAAATACATCATGTTTTTGATAGCATAACTTATAATTTAATGTTTTCTTTAGATATCTAAATACTCTATTTACATCTTTCCTTTGCCAGTATCCAGGGTTATGAGTATATCTACTTAATAGACCAACAACATAAGCTATATCTAGTCTTATACAATGCATAACATACATAAAACTACCAATTATACTAGTATATTTTAATTGATTTATACATTTTCTATTATTCTTTGTTAGCTTTACACATGGATAAAATAGAATAGATAATGGTCTATAATCAAAACGATCAAACTTTCTAAAAATAAATTCAATGTAATGAAATTGTGTAAGTACTATATCATAACTATTATTTACTAGTTTGATACCAAAAATAACATTTGTATTACCTATATCCTTCATAGCAAAACATGATGATAAATATCTTTTAATATTTATGACTCTGTCTAGATTAGTTCTAAAGATTAACATATCATCAACATATAAACAAATGATCACAATTCCATTATCAGTAAATTTTGAGTAAACACTTTTATCTGCTTCATTTACTCTAAATTCGTAGGACTGTATTACTTTACCAAACTTTTCATGTCACTGTTAAGGCTGTCAATTGGGTCGGGCTAACTCGAAGCCCAACATGTCCAGCCCGAAAAATAATCAAGCTGGGCCAACCTAATTCCAAGTTGGGCTAAGTTTAGGCCCGAAGTTTTATTCAGGCCTAGTTTAGGTAGGCTCAAGTTCAGCCTAGCCTGAGCTAGTTAGCAAATATTAATTTTATTTATATGTTGATATTAAGTTATATTTTTTTATTTTTACTTTTTAGATCTATATATCTTTAACAAATTTATTATCATTAAATAGTTCAAGTGTTAGCTGTTTAAAAAAACCCATATTAATATGCATTTAAGGGCAATTATGGGCCAAAAATTAATAAAAGAGTTTCATTTCGGGCCGCCCGAACTTAGCCCGAAGCCCATTGTTTTAAAATGGGTTGAGTTCCGGCCCAACTTTTAGACCCGAAGTTTTATTTGGGCCGAGTTTAGGCTCGGGTAAAACATTTCGGGCCGAGTTTAGGCAAACCTTGGTCCGGCTCAGCCCGACCCTGTTGACAGCCTTAGCCACTACTTTTGAGCTTGTTTTAAGCCATAAAGTGACTTAATCAATTTAGATACTTTATGTTCTTGGTTTGTCATAACAAAACCTTCGGATTGTTCCATGTAAATCTCTTCATTTAAGTCACCATTTAAAAATGTAATTTTGACATCTATTTGATGTACAACTAAATCATAAATAGCAGTTAATTCAGCTAAAATTCTAATAGTTGTTATTCTAATTACAAGAGCATATGTGTCAAAATAATCAACTCCTTCCTTTTAAATAAAACCTTTAGCTATTAATTTAGTTTTAAAATTTTCAATCAATCCGTCTGCTCTTAATTTTCTTTTAGATATCCATGTACAACTTATTGGTTGACATATTGGAGGTAGATCAACTAATTTTCATATTTAATTAGACATATGGAATTCCTCTCATCATTAATTTTTTTTTTCAAAATGAAGCATTTCTAGAACTCATGATTTCTTTAAAAGTTTTAGGATCTCCATCTATATCTGATAACATTACTAAGTTTATAATTTCATTTTTATCACCTTCCACCAAATATAGATAAAAGTCTTTTCTTAGATTATAAGAGATTTTTATTTTCCTTTTGTTTCTTCTATGTTCTACTTTTTTTACCCCTACTATTTCCTTTCTTTTAAGATCTTTACATGTATTAGACTCAGTATGGTTTTTAAACAAAACCATTTCTATTAATTTTCGGTTTTTTCTTTCTGCTATCCTGTTTTGTTGAGGTGTATATGGGGTTGTAATTTGATGAATTATATCTTATTTTTCACAATAATTTGTAAATTCATTTGATATATATTCACCACCTCTATCCGATCTAAGTATTTCAATTCTTATTTCTAGTTGGTTTTGTACTTCAGTTTTATAAATTTCAAATTTAATCAATACATCATCTTTTGTTTTAATTAAATAAACATATATATATTTGAAGAAATCATCCATAAAAGTAATAAAATACATTTACCTCCTCTAGTAATTAAACTATTTAATTCACATATGTCGGATGTAGTAATCCTAAGAATTCTGTATTTTTTTCTATTTTATGAAATGGTTTTTTAGTAATCTTTGATTTTATACATATATCACATTTTTCTAGTTTCTCATTTTGACATTTAGGAAATAAACCTACTTTTATCATATTTTCTATGGACTTAAAATTAATATATCCTAATCTAGCATACCACAAATTTAGAGAATCAATAATATAAACTGAAGAATCACTTTCATTAATAATTTTTTTTTTTTTGATAAATGACGAATTTATTAAGAAGAGGAAAAAACGAAAAAAAGGCCACAAGGCCTACAACAAAAGATCCGGCATAGCATTAGATCTCATAGTACTAGATAATCCCAACCCCCATTTAGCTATCTTGTCCGCAAGTCATAATGGGACCTTGGAACAAGAACCCTACTACTACTACAATCC
>JAOXJP010115759.1:0-13983 GCA_025762735.1 Platanus orientalis
AAGCATATGTAGATATTTGGTTGTTTAAATGAATTTTACTAATTTCTTTGTTCAAGAACGGTAAACTTCCTTTCAGTATCTTATGTGGATCTCTACTTTGAATTGTAGTTGGGGGTTTTAAAGCGTGAAGAGTATCAAGACTATAGGAACTGAGGGATTAAATATTAGATCCCTAGGTAGTTTCCAAAGGATTTATGAAGAGGGGTCATTTGCAAGGATTGGGTTCCCGTAGTTACTTGAAGGTTGGGAAATCAAGCTGTCAGACTTCCTTTAGTGCTCAAATTTATGAATTGGTCTTTTGAAGGTAGGGAAGAGATTGAAAAACCAAGCCTAACATTGCCGCATTCCAAGTTTGGGAAAATCTTTTAGGTCATTCTGTGTGTCAAATACAGACAAAATGGATTGTTTTGTTTCAAGCAAAAAGTGATGATGTGGAACATGGGGATTTCATAATCTAGTGAAAAGTTGATACTTTAAAGGTATTGGAATTACAAGGATGTGGCCATTGATAGACTGAGTTTCTGAGTTCGGGTGAGCTCCAAAGGGTCGGCCGATTACCCGATTTTTGGTATGGAATTGATGTTCCTTTTTAGAGTAATTGAGGGAATCTATTTGGATGAGTTCCACGAGAGCTCGTGTCCTTAGACATCTTTTGGGAGGCATCGCAATTCTGAAGAGATGGGTGTTGACTAATCGTGATTACGATAATCGAGAAATACATTGGCTTTATATGAGTGAAATGGGATTAAGACTTCCTTTTGATCTTTTATTGAAGATTTGAGATTACTCTTAGATTTGAGACATCAAAGTCTTTTGCTTATACTTAGAGATTTGAAGCTAAGGTCAGGGGTAAGGATTGGTCATTGACCTTTCCAAATTCAAAGATCGAATAAGTCTCTAAGAGCTTTTCTAAGGATCACTTTTAGATTCAGGTTAACCTAAGTTGAGAGGTTGACTATTGCTAACTTGATGAGGGTCGACTCTGTGATGAGTTTCTTGAAGTTGGGAGAAGTAGGGGTGCATAGGCTCTAAAATTACACCATTTTGACAACGAGAGAGGTTCCAGGGATCCTTTGAGGGTGGAGGGGTGAATTCTTACAGCAATTTTTCATCCGTGGGTTAAAAAAATGTGAAAATGAGGGTTCATTGTCTGTGATGTTTCATGATTAGAAGGCTTACACAGACGAGAGCGATTTAGTGATCTGAATGATAAATAGTGAATTCCAGGCCTCTAAAGGCAAAAAGGTAAAATGGTAATTTTTCCACTTGTGATGCTTTACTGACGAAAGGCATATGGTAGTTGGAAAAGTTGCAAACAGCATGAGCGGGTTCTTAAATGTGGACCCTTAAAATCCTATTGATGCTATCATGAGAGATTTAGGGTTTATCTTAAAATAGTGCATTTTGGCTGTAATAAGGTGTTTTGACTAGTTTGTTATGACTGGAGTATCTAGGAAGACTTCTTTGGAAATGCCTAACCTCCTAGAGTGCAGGCTTGTTCTTCCAAAGCTAAGAGTGCTTAGAGTCTTGATGCCTAAATGCTGTTATGTTGTCTTTATGTTACACATGACTCGAGTCAAAATTTGGATGCTGACAACTGTCATTGAGCTCATTTTTTAGGGAATGAATGAGCTCGGATTGAGTTTCATTCCAATGATGGGTACTCAGCTTCTAAGGCAACCTTAGTTTGGGCATGTAAGGCCTGCTCCTTAAATAAGTCTGTCAGTGCTTGCTTGTACTCTGCCTGAGTGTGAGAAGGCTCTGTATGTAATGAGGAGGTTTATTTAGTGCATGGCCTCTTGTTCGAAGAAGTGGAGGGTGCAGGGGTAGCAGGCTGTAGTGGAGTCTTATGTAGAAGCCAATGCTCATATGTAGATGTCATGGCCTGTGTTTTTGTAGATACTAGTTGTGGATGTCTTGAAAATCTGGTATGCGAGCTATCCCATAAAGCTGCTAATGTAGACTATGTGTGATTGGATGTATGGTGATCAAGTTTGCATATATCTATGAAGACCATAGGGAAGTCAAAGAGATCTTGCCTAAGTACCAATTATCGAAGAATGTGTACGGGTACATAGGGAGTGCTCTGGTGGACTCATGTGATAACCATGTATGTGTGGCCCTTAGTAGCAAGAAGCAGGCAATGTGCTTTATGCCACATGACACACCAAGTAATATGTTTAGGAAGCATGGTAGCTAGAAGGTTTTGGTAACCCAATGTAGTTGCTTTGTTTGGCAAGGGTCGGCTTTTGATATGGATCTCTGCTGGAGTCAGATCTTAGGACACATAAGCCTGGAAGAATGCAAGGATGGATAGATATTCTCATAACCAAGCTTGTAAGAAAGCTGGACAACCAAATAATCAATCTTTGGGATGTCGGGCACAATGTAAGAGACTAGAGATGGTCTCTGAAATGATCATAGGTGCGAGTGTCTTTTTTTGTAGATGCTGCCCCAAAATGTCGAGTAAAACACCATTAATATGATGATGGCTTTATGATAGCAAAAGCTGTCCTAAGACAACTAAAGTGAATGTTCTAAACTTGATAGGGTTGACAAAGTCATCAAATTTCTTCTAATCTCTTTCCAATAAAAGGTTGAAAGGGCAATGCAACTATTCTCCTATAGCTTCCTTAGGCAGGGAGGCTTTGGAGATATCCACTGCATGGAAGCCTTTGAGGTAGCTAGGCTTATGAGTTGGGATTACGACACTGATGCTGAGACAATGTTCCCAATCTAAGAAGGATTCGAGCTCCTCAATAGTGGGTAAAAACTCTTGTTCTCCAAAGCTAAAAACTATAGATGTCAGGTCTCAAAAGGAAATGGCTGCCTCTATCAGTGGCCAATCCAGGTTGATTTGGGCTAAGGTTAATGTAGCCCCTAGTTGGCTTTGACTTTTCCAAACTTCTTGTTCCTTGGGAGGGAGGGCAATTATGGTATTTATGAAGTTCGCATAGATGGTGGAGTTTGCATCCAATTGCATAAGTCTGTGAGCTATGTTTGTAAGCACAAGCATAAACACATGGTTAGAAATGTCATTTTACAGCTGAAATCAATATTCTGCAGAAATTAAACCTAATGCCTATATTTTGTTTCAACGCCTGATTTTAATTCAATTAAATTTTACGCGTTGAGAGCACGATTAGGTGTTGAGAGTAGTTACAACTTTTTTCCTTTTGTGTTTCAAACCATCATTTTCAGTTACAAAAGAGAGCAGAGGTCCCCATAACATTCTTCTTTCTTCCCTTTTCAATTTTTATAAAAAAATCCATCACTTTCTTCAATCACCATGAGTCAACGAGGATCTAGCTGCCACTTCCTGCTTCTCTCGGTACAAGAGAAGGCATTGTGGAAGACCCCGGTTGTGGATGAGGTAAGTTTTTGCCATGTTCATGAGTTTACTTCTTGCTTTTATGAAATTTTTATGTTCTTTGAATGCCTTATTTTAGATTCAATGTTTTTATTTGTTTTTGTATTTTTTTTAGATTTCATTGTATTTTTAGGTGTAAAATCATTTTAATTGAATTATTTTGCTTTAATTTTGATTTTGGAATGATTTAGAATATGGTTTTTCAAGTGTTTTGGTGATTTTCAGATTTTCCAATGCTTAAAAATCACTACCCTAAATTACAGGCGTAATGCCTGATTTTTCACTGTTTTGAAAATAGGCGTTGAAAATTCAGGCGTTACCCTGAAAATCAAGTGTTAGCCAAAATATAGGCGTCAGACTGAAAATCAGACATTAGACCTGAGAGATAGAATTGTAGTTTTTGATTTTTTTTCTTTTTTATTTGTTTTTTTCTTCTAATCACTGTTCTAACATGTTTTTACTTGTTTTCCTTTGTAGCCTAAGGGGATGGTAGAATGCCATGGGTCTTGGTTCGGGGAATTATCCTTGTGGGGACGTATGTGTTCCAACGTCCATGACCGAGTGAAGGCCATAGGTTTTGGCCATTTCTTAAGCTTGCCGGTGCTAGAGGCTAATATGGTTCTACTGATGGCCCTTGCCGAGAGGTGGTCCCCCATTACATGCACTTTCCATCTTCCGATGGGGGAGATCAGGATGCCCCCCATTGATTTCTTCATGATGACGAGGCTCCCCATGGATGGCACACCTCTGTCGAGCTCAGATGACTTCGACCCAAGATTAGTAGCTCGGTGCATAGTGCCACAGCCTGTGGCATACTACAAGGGCATAAAAGGTGTCCTTCCCTTTTGGTTTGAGAATGATTATGTCTAGGCCACCAATCAGAGCATGCCAGTGGAGATCTCTTACTCTACCCACGTCTTCTTGGTGTATATGCTGACTCGCTCTATCTTTTGTGAGAAGAGCAACATGGTATATTTCTATCTGCTGCCAGCTTTAGAGGATCTAGATCTAGTGGCTACTTAGAGTTGGGGTAGGTCCACCCTTGGGTGGATGTATTCTAACATGAGTAATATCTCAGCTGAGCAGGGCCCTTATGCCTTCTTAAGGCTGTGCTTCCTTTGAGAGGTATGACTTGCTTTTATTTTCTTAATTTTTGTCTTTTATTTTTATTTGCTTTCTTTAATTTGCTTTTGATAGTACAGATTTTTTTTAATTCCTTCTTTTATAGGTGTGGTGCTACGAGCACTTCCCTTCCTTTCCCCTAGGTGGAGAGGTGAGGAGACATTTTCCTTCCCTTGCGTACTGAGGTGGAATGTCGCAAACACCTACCACAAGGCCCGAAAATCCATCTCCACTTTCCGATGATAGTTAGACCTTCTGACAGCCGACCAGGTAAGTGTACAATACTTTAGTTTGCTTATTTGATTCTATCTTTTTCTTGTAAATCATTATCTAAGTTTTATTGTATTCTGTATGGATCAAGTGGTGCTAGTGGACCCGTTAGGCCTTGGGGGTGGAGGATGCCTAAGATCAAACCTCATCCTGGGATTAATCCGATAGGGGTCATGCTAGTGGCTCTTGATGAGGTCACCGTGTACCTCGAAGGACTTTGTCGTCCCACACTCGCCTCTATAGGTGAACTATGCCAAGGGAGAGATTGGGAGAGGGGAGATGGGCATCAACCTCAGTATTCCTAGGCTAGGTCAGGAACTATAGCGAGTGGTGGGCAACTCAATCTTGTGGGCCCTTGGGTGGCCCTATTGATGTAACACCCCACATTCTACTTAAAGGGTAAAATAATAATTTGACCCCATAAGGGTATATTTGTCATTTAATACACTTATATAGACCTTAGATTGGTTTATATACATGTTGGACCAAGCTTGAAGTGTTAGAATCAAATTGGGCCTTGAATGTGTCAAGTTCAAAAGTTATCCTAATTGCATAATTAGGTCACTTCCTAGACCCACTGACACAAATCCCAAGTGAGTTAGAGTTTGATCCATAGCTTTCTCAAAAGATCTAGAAGTCTAGTTTCCAACCCAATAAATGGAACTCAATTTTGATTTTTCTACAGAAAGTTATGGCCAATCTCTTGCAAGTAGTTTTTGCTGAAAAATTCTGGGAGTTTCGGGTGTGTGTAGGCCACTCACTCGCAGGGTGTCATGGTTGACTGTGGAGGGGTTTCAGGATCGACCGCCACCTCCCATGTTCAAAACAAAAGAGGGAATTCCACTCCTCTTCGCATGGGAACTTTGGGTAAATGGTAATTTTACACCTAAAATGTATAAACTACCTTATTCTAACCCAAAATAGACTAGAATACACATAAGAGAGGGAGAGATAAGAGAAACTTGGAGAATTAAGAAAAGAATGGGAGATTAGCTCTCTTAAGCCAAGGTAAGCTCCAACTTTCTTAGATATATGCTAAATTAGCTAGAATTTGTTAGTTTTGATCTTAGAATTACATTCTTGAGTGTTTGAACATTGAATCCATGTAAAAATTATAGAGGATTAAAGGTTGAGGAAGTGGTTTATGCTAAGTTATCAAGAGAAGATAAGGATTGTAAGTAAATCTTGCACACTATAGATAATTTAATCTCTAGTTCTTCTTTGATATTTGGAATTAGTGATTCAATCCTTTGGAATCTCTAGAAAATCATTGGCTAAACCTTTGAATATGGTTTAATTTTTTATTTAAGCTCTTTTGTAAGTAAATCTAGCTTCCTATAGTTGGCTTGATGTGACATCCACTTTGGATTCCTTTGATTCTTATGCTTTAGTTATGAAAACTCATTGAAATATCTATGAACTATGTGGATCATTGAATTTAAGCTTCTAGATAGTAAATCTTGATTAGAATGGGTGATTTTGCTATGAATATCCTTTATATTTCAAATTATGTGATGTTAGTCATGGAATTACTTAAAACTACTGGTTATTTTGGATCTAATGCCTTGGAATAAGTTAGAATTTTGAATCCCAACTTGCTTAGTGAGTTCATATGCTCTATATGCTTGGAATAATCTCTTTTCTTCTCGAAATCTCTAAAAAATTATGTACGATTATGCAGGATTATGCTTGTGACCATTGATTTTGGTTTGATTCTTAATTCTACACCTATTTTGTGAAATACTATTGATCTTAAACATTATGTGGACTGATTTCCTTCTTGCAGTCCTTAGAACATATGAAACATAAATTTTGTCCCATGTGAATCTTTGAAAATCTGTGTGAAGTGTGAATTCCCTAATATTTATCCTAATTATGATTAATTTAAAAAATTAATTTTGCCTTGCCAATTGTTTTGAACAGTATAAGTGATATAGGTTGATCTTTATGATTTGATTTGATAGAAGACCATGTGAATTTCTATGAAAACATATCAAACTCATTGACTCTATAAAACTCTATGCTTCCTATGTAATTATGTACAATGCGTGAACCCACGAATTCTAACACATGTTTAAATCATTGAATCTACATGAGATCTCTGTGTATCCCCGCAACCTCAGACTTATGAATATGCTAACATTAAACCTAAGTGAATTGTATGTACTTGAAATGATCAGTTTCTAAAAATATTATATTCATGCTTGTACATGTTGTGGAAATATTCCAATTATCAAAACTATGTAGACCTTTGAACCTATCGATATGAACTCTTTTGGACTTTGAACCTTTGATTATTTGAGCCCTATCATTAGGCTAAGTGTGATCTTTAGACTTTGAACTTTAGGACCTTGTCACGTGGCTAAATGTAGCCGTTAATGATTTGGGCCTCGACACCAGGCTAAGTGTGTCTACTAACTCTTTGGGCCTTGTCACAGGGCTAAATGTGGTCGTTAACTATTTGGACCTAGACACCAGGCTAAGTGTGTTCTATTGATATATAGACCTTGACATCGGGCTAAGGGTGATCCCTTTCGACCTTTGGATATTGAAATTTGGAACCCTTTGAATGTGAAACCTTGTGGACTCCAAACACTAAACTTAGAACACTTTGAATCTTCAAATTCTGAATATCGAACATCCCACTATTGTGGACTATGTGGATTCTAGATACTACGAACATCAAAATCTGAACACTCTGAAATCACAGAACATTGGATCTCTCGAGACTAACATATGTCATTAAATTTGTGATCTTTAACCTTCACATTGAATTATTATTCGGACTTCGATCTTTGTATTGAACCATTGGCTTCTGTCTGACATGTGACTATTGACACTTTGATATTAGTATGATTGTGATTATTACTTTGATATCTATTTAACTTCGTATTGACCTTTGGACATGCTAGTATTCATATTTGTTTTTTATTTCAAATTATTTATAGTCTGCTAGATTTCTTATAGGTTAGGACTAACCCAGCTGTTTATTTTTTAGACTGATCATTGATGCAGGTCCCTCCTTCGAGAGACTTGATTCAACAGGCTCTACTTTTTTATTTTTACATCATTTGTTCTGAGCATGTTATTGGACCCTCTATACCGGGTCATATTTTGGATTATTAGATATTCATTTCCCTCTTGTTTATTTAGGGTGAGAGGGCACTCTAGTGATGTAGTCATTCAGCATCATTACTATATTGACTACCATGGTGGTTGTTGCATTATTTTCATTTTAAGATATTAAGGTGATACTACTATGACATCATGGTTTGGATTACACTTCCACAAACTATCATTCTGATTATGTGTGGTTATTGGTTATTGACTATGGTTCCGTAATCTTTTGAAATCTAACTATTAAACTAAATGGACTCATAAGATCCTTAAATTGTGAATGTGTGGACACTATTAGGATTACAATAACTTGTTCACTAGCCCATGGTTTGGACCATATTGATATGTGACCATCGGATATTGGATTTATGAACAATAATGAATCCGAATCAAAAGCTACACTGATCTATATCCGAGTCTGGGTTTGGGGGCGTTATCGGATGGTATTAGAGCAGCCAGGTTTGGATTGTGTAGACTTATGTGATGACTTAAAGTTTGGGAGTGTCTATAGATTTATAATTCTATAGACTATATTAGATAAGTGATTTTGTGAACATTGGCTATTAAAGAGTGACAAAGTGAATAATAAGGAAACATTTGGAGAATTTAACTTAGATTGTGATATGTTAGTGCTTGATCTTATACTTGAGGATTTTATTGGATTATACTTGAGAATATTGTGGATAATTATGATTGAAGATAATAGTTGAGTTTATGTGTTTTATAGATTCTAAGTGTGCGATTTTCATGATTTTAGGTATGTGATGCCTCCTAGGTGTACTAGAGGATCATCTTCTGCTCTAACACAGGAGTAGAACACTTTGGAGAGAGTGTTGGGAGCTATTCATGGCCTAGCTGAGGTCATGAAGGAACACATCACCAATGACAAGCAACCTAGAGAGACGGGTAATGGGAATGAAAATCATATGATTGATCGTTTCCAAAGGATGAGGCCACCTAAGTTTAAGGGGACCTCAAACCCCGTGGAGGCTGAGTCTTAGTTAATGCAGCTAGAGGAGATTTTTGGGGTGATTGGCTATGTGGATAACCAGCGCATTGCCTTAGCCAAAGGATGAGGCCACCTAAGTTTAAGGGGACCTCAAAAATTGCATGTAGATTAGTGTAGATGGGTAGAGGGGACTTGCTTCAGGTGTGGGAAAGCTGGACACATGATTAAGACTGTTGACTTCTTTAGGCACCGACCATAGCCAAGCCAGTTAGCAACGATCAGAGGTTGAGAGTTTGAGGTAGAGTTTATGCCATGACTGAACAGGATGTTGTGGCGTCCAAGACAATAGTGACAAGTATACTTTAGTTGTTTTCTCGAGATGCACATGTCTTAATTGATCTTGGATCCACACATTCTTTTGTTGCACAAGATTTCTTACAGCATGCTTACACTATACCAATGCACATGGACTTCATCTTAACTGTTTGTACTCTATTAGGAAAGACTAGTAGAATTTGTGTGTAAAGCTTGTACACTTAGGATTGGGGATAGAGAGTTGATTGTCGACCTTATATTGCTAGACCTTGAACACTTTGATATCATTTTGGGAATGGACTTCTTAGCTTCCTACCATGCCACGGTCCACTACTACACCAAGGAAATTGCCTTCCAAATACCAAGCCAAGCAGAGTTTTTTTTTTTTCAGGGACCAAGAAAGAGTCTTTTCCATGTTTAATCTCAACTATTCAAGTTGCAAACATACTCCATAAGGAAGGACAAGGCTACCTAGCCTATGTCATGGAGGACCGAACAAACAACTTATTGGTAGAGAATGTACCCATAGTAAGGGAATTCACAGATGTATTTCCTGAAGATCTACCCGATGTACCCCCTGACCGTGAGATTGAATTTGTGATTGACTTGGTCCCTGGCACGGGACCAATTTCCATAGATTCATACCATAAGGCATTGGAAGAACTAAAAGAGCATAAAATACAGTTCCAAGAGCTTCTTGACAAGGGTTTTGTTAGACCTAGGGTGCCACCATGGGGAGCTCCTGTGTTGTTTGTGAAGAAAAAAGACGGGACGATGCGATTGTGCATTGATTATAGACAAATGAACAAGATAACAATCAAGAACAAGCATCCACTTCCAAGGATTGATGACTTTCTTGGTCAACTACAAGGAGCAATGGTATTTTCCAAGATCGATATGAGATCAGGATACCATCAGTTGAAGGTACGAGCAGAAAACATGCCTAAGACTGCATTTAGGACTCGTTATGGACACTACGAGTTCCTGGTGATGTCTTTTGGATTGACCAACGCACCCGCCGCCTTTATGGATTTGATGAACTAGGTGTTTAAGCCATTTTTAGACCATTTTTTCATTGTGTTCATTGATGATATCTTAGTCTACTCCAAGAACCATAAAGAGCATGAAGAACACTTGTAGATTGCTTTACAGACATTGAAAGAGAATAAGTTGTATGCTAAATTCAGAAAGTGTGCATTTTGGTTGGACCAAGTATCATTTTTGGGTCATATTATCTCTAAAGATGGTGTATTATCTCTAAAGATGGTGTTCTTGTGGACCTCAAGAAAGTTAAAGCTATGGTAGGTTGGCTTAGACCAACAAGTGTGACTGAAATTCGTAATTTCTTGGGTTTGGCTAGTCACTATCGGAGGTTTATTGAGGGTTTCTCAAAGATTTTAGGACCATTGACAAAGTTGACTTAGAAGTATGCAAATTTTGAATGGAGTGAGGAATACGAGAAAAGTTTTTAAGAGTTAAAGAACCGTCTTGTATATGCTCCAGTTCTTACATTACCTTTAGCCACAAGAGGGTTTGTTGTCTATAGTGATGCCTCTAGGAAGGGCCTGGGCTGCATACTTATGCAACATGGGAAATTGATTGCTTACACATCAAGGTAGCTTAAGCCATACGAACATAATTATCCCACTCATGACTTGGAGTTGGCAGTAGTTGTCTTTGCACTAAAAATTTGGAGGCACTACTTGTATGGTGAAACATGTGAAATTTTCACCTATCATAAGAGCCTTAAATACATTTTCTCACAGAAGGAGCTAAACTTGAGGCAATAAAGGTGGATGGAACTTATCAAGGATTATGATTGCACCGTTAACTACCACCCTGGTAAAGCCAATGTGTAGCTGATGCCTTGATTCGAAAGTCCTCTACTTCGCTTGCGTGCCTCAAAGTGGGGAAGATTACCCTACTACACGAACTAAAGGACTTGAATGCAGAACTCCAAGTGAAGAATCTTAATGTGTTGTTTGCTCACTTAAAGGTGCAGCCTACTTTGGTCGATCAAATCAAGAGAGCACAAATGGAGGATTCATCATTGATGAAGATTGCAAATGAAGAAATGGTGATAGAACCGATTTCTCCTTAAGTGTTGATCGCACCTTAAGGGTTAGGACCTAACTTTGTGTTCCCAATGTTGATGAACTTACAATGAATATTTTGGACAAAGCTCACAAGACTGCCTATACTGTTCACCCCAGTAGCACCAAGATGTACAAGGACTTGAGGGAGATGCATTGGTGGAACAATATGAAGAGAGAGATAGCTGACTTTATTTCCAAATGCTTGACATGTCAACAAGTCAAGACTGAGCACCAAAAGCCATTTAGACCACTACAACCACTCGACATTCCAAAATGGAAATGGGAGCATATTTCCATGAACCTTGTAGTGGGATTGCTTGGAAAGAGAAAGGGTTACGATTCCATTTTGGTGATTGTTGATCTATTGACAAATTCTACACACTTCTTACCTATTAGGATATCTTATCCATTGGACTGATTGGCTAAACTATATGTTGATCAGATAGTGATTGCACGGTGTCCCAGCTAGTATAGTCTCTCATTGAGACCCACGGTTTACTTCTCATTTTTGGGAAAAACTACAAGAAGCTTTGAGCACAAAATCGAATTTCAGCACTGCTTTCCATCCTCAAACTGATGGATAATGGGAAAGAACATACAAACACTTGAGGACATGCTATGAGCTTATGCGATTGACTTCAAGGAAAGTTGGAATTCCCATTTACTGCTAGTTGAGTTTGCCTACACCAACAACTACCAGGCTAGTATTCAAATGGCCCCATTTGAAGCCCTTTTATGGAAGGAGGTGTCGATCGCCCATATGTTGGGAAGAGGTTGGAGAGAAACAGCTTATCGGGCCTGAATTGATATAAATCACTACGAAGAAAATCATGATTAACCATGATAGACTACGGACAGCCCAAAGTTGGCAAAAAAGTTATGCCGATAAAAGGAGGGAACTCGAGTTTGAAACGGGTGATCATGTATTCTTGAAGGTATCTCCATCCAAGGGAGTAACCAGATTCAGCAAGAAGGGACAGTTCGATTAAAGGTTCATTGGACCATTTGAAATATTATGGAAGGTTGGAGAGGTGGCTTATGGTTTAGCACTACCTCTAGAATTATCCCATGTACACAATATGTTTCATGCATCCATGCTGAGGAGATACGTGCGGGACCATTATCATGTGTTAGAATACATTCCATTAGACATCAGGAAGGACTTATCTTATGATGAACAACCAATTTCAATGCACGATCATAAGGAGCAAGTGTTGCACAACAAGACCATTTCCTATGTGAAGGTCCTATGGCATAACCACACCTACGAGGAAGCTACTTAGAAAGGTGAAGATGACATGAGGATCAAGTACCCACATCTGTTCCAAAACCAAGGAATGCATAAATTCAAGGACTAAATTTTCATAAGGGGGGAGGGTGTAACACCCAGCTTACTACTTAAAGGGTAAAAATAAGGGTATATTTTTCATTTAACATAACTTATATAGACCTTAGATTGGTTTATAAACATGTTGGACCAAGCTTGAAGTGTTAGAATCAAATTGGACCTTGAATGTGTCAAGTTCAGAAGTTCTCCTAATTGCATAATTAGAGTCACTTCTTAGGCCCACTAACACAAATCTCAAGTGACTTAGAGTTTGATCCATAGGTTGTTCGAAAGATGTACAAGTGTAGTTTCCAACCCAACAAACGGAACTCAATTCTGAAATTTTAACAAAAAGTTATGGTCAATCTCCTGCAGGTGGTTTTTGCTAAAAAATTCTGGGAGTTTTGGCTGTGTAGGCCGGTCGACCGCGAAGGGGTATCAGGGTCAACCGAGAGTCATCGCGGTTGACTGCCACCTCCTAGATTCGAAAAAAAAGTGGAGATTCTATCCCTCTTCTCGTAGAAACTTTGGGTAAATGATAATTTCACACCTAAAACATATAAAATACCTTCTTCTAACAAAAAATAGACTAGAATACACATAAGAGAGGGAGAGATGAGAGAAACTTAGAGAATTGGGAAAAGAATGGGAGATTATCTCTCTTAAGCCAAGGTAAGCTCCAACTTTCTTAGATATTTGCTAAATTAGCTAGAATTTATTAGTTTTGATCTTAAAATTACATTCTTGAGTGTTTGAGCATTGAATCCATGTAAAAATTATAGAGGATTAAAGGTTGAGGAAGTGGTTTATGCTAAGTGATTAAGAGAAGATAAGAATTGTAAGTAAATCCTGCACACTATAGATGATTTGATTTATAGATCCTCTTTGATCTTTGAAATTGGTGATTCAATCCTTTGGAATCTCTAGAAAATCATTGGGTAAACCTTTGAATATGGTTTGATTATTGATTTAAGCTCTTTTGTAAGTAAATCTAGCGTCATATAGTTGGCTTGATGTGACATCCACTTTCGATTCCTTTGATTCTTAAGTTTTGGTTATGAAAACTCAATGAAATTTCTACTATGTGAAATCATTGAATTTAAGCTTCTAAATAGTAAATCTTGATTAGAATGGGTGATTTTGCTATGAATATCCTTTCTATTTCAGATTATGTGATGTTAGTCATGAAATTACTTAAAACTACTAGTTATTTTGTATCTAATGTTGGAAAAATGTGTCCTAACAAAGCCATTCACATAAAATATACGCACGATTAATTAATTATTTAATTAAGAATAATTAATATTCTATCATCACATAAATTTGTTTATTTATATGGTTAATTATTTGATCTCATGAGATGAGATAGGTGGTCCTCAAGTAACATAGTAGGATGTCAGACACATTGGAATGTGTG
>JAOXJP010115770.1:0-13983 GCA_025762735.1 Platanus orientalis
GTGTTAGCATCCTAAGTGTGACATGTGTACAATAATATGTGTCTCATGGTGCGGGGTGTTACAGACACCTGTGGAAAAACTGGCATAACTTTCTCTAAGAGATTCTTATTCATACATGGTTTATTTTGTTACAAAAAATACTCCCAAATATTTCAAACAAGGTATGGCATGACCTATGATTCTTTCAGGAGTGGTACAGGTCTGTCTATGAAGTTACCCTAAAAACACATTTAAGGATAACTTTGAACTCAATTGGTTCAAAGTTGAACTTGGGTCCTACAATTTTAACTTAGTCCAAAGGGTTCATAAACCAACCTAAGGTTTGTATAGAATATGTGAGATAACAATTTTACCCTTAAAAGAGTAAAATTACAATTTTTCCCTTTAAGTGAAATATGGGACATTTCACTTGTTGATTGTCTTTAGTACTTGACTTTATCTTATCAAATCAGTCATTGTTCCATTCATTATAATTGTGCACATACCACTTAAATTAAAAAGCCTTAAACAATTAACTGTCAGAAACCTATCAACCCTATTCGCGCTCTACTATAGGTAACACTATAGTGTATGACAGAACCTCATGGTCTATGATTGGTTCATAGATAATTAATTTACTAATCACAACACTTTCGCTGAAAATAAATAAGATTAAGTAAATTAAGAAAAAAGAAATCAAAAATTGAATTTTCTTATTCACCCCCCCTCTAGGATCATTACTGGACTTTCAATTTATTTTAAATTTCTCTATTTGTGTTTTCTTTTACTTAACACTCATTATTTGAATGGTGTAGGTTTGGTGTTACGAGCACCTCACTCCCTTGGCTCCTAAGAGGAGGGGGTTGGAGCAATTTCCATTTCCTTGTGTGGAGTGATGGGTTGTCTCCAATACACGTCACAAGAAAAGGAAGTCCATCTCCACCTTTTGGCAGGAACTAGACCTTTTGACTGCCTCATAGGTTAGTGAAAGTTTAATTTTATTTTCTTTATTGGTTTACAGTTTACTTGAACTGACTTATTATATGTAGGTCAACTGGCACCCATGGGCTCATTGGGCCCTTGAAGGGGATGTGGTTACCAGCCGGGATGGGGTGTGGACCTGGTCTCGCCAGAGGGTGGTCCTCATGGCTATCAACAAGATAGACTAGAACCACGAGGAGAGGTGTTGGAGGTAGGTGGGAGAACGGGTAGAGGACTTCGTGGTCCCAAGTCCTCCCCCTCAAGGGATCAACATTGAGGGCCAGGTTGGTTAAGGAGAGATTGGCATCGATGCCTCTGGTTTCCTTATTTGGGACTAAGTCTATGCTGAGTGGTGGGCTACTCATTCTTGTGGGCCCTTGGTTGGTCCTATAGAGCCCTAAGTAAAACTTATTTTTGACTTTTGATTACAAATTGTTTTTCTTTTTCCTTTTTTATTATTTTGGTTTATCTGATCATTCCTTGTGTGTGTGGTGGTAGCAGAGGAAAAGGGGCAACCTGCGGGGGAACTCGAAGGAGGAGCTGAACCCATACAACGGGTTATTAGAGGAAGGAAGAGAAAGGCCCCTAGTGATGGGCCCGAATTGATGAGCAGAGTGCTTGAGGTAATTGTAGTGACTGACCCATTGATGCTTTTACCCAAGACTAAGGTTCTAGAGGGGTGGGTCCCTCCAAAGACCATGACTTAGGTAAAAAATATTTGTTTTTATTTATTTACAAAAAATAAAGGGTTTAATGAAAAAAAATTTATAGGTTTCACGGGAGGTCATCATGGATGCCCTCCAAAGGCTAGCTCGATGCTTTGCCTTGGTGAGGCAGGTACACCAGGACCATCAGGTAGAGGTCTCTTCTCCAAAGAATGGACACCAAAAAGATATTGATGAGGTAAGACTTATGATTCAATTTTTTATCTCTTTCAAAGTAATTTTCTTATAATCAAACTTTTCTTTTAAATCTTTTTTAGTTATTGAAGTAGTTCCCCATTCTGGAGGAAGATGACTTTGAAGAGGATGATGATGAGGGGATGTCTCTTGCATCGACTGGCGTCAAGACCGTGGAGTCAATGGGTTTACTAGGAGATGGAGCTGAGGATGTGCCTCCCACACAGGCAGGAGAGGAGACAGACCCAATAGGAAAAGGCAAAGCCCCCACACCCTGTGGTGATGAGACTATCCAATTTGGAGCAGGAAAATCCTATACTAGGAAGAAGCAAGAAGCTAGGAGGGAACCACTTAAGAAGAGGAGGGATGATTTGGAGGCCAATCCTCCAAGGGAGGTTGATGAAAGATTGATGTATTTTCTTTTACATATATTTTTTTTTTTTGGAAAATAGTTTGTAAAGACTTGTGTTTATTTTTATTTAGAAACTTGATGTAAAGGGGTATTTGCTTTGAATGGAATGGTTTCATTTTCTTTATGGAATGTCTCATTGGTTCTTATATATATTACACAAATGGGGTGAGAATTAATCAAAATTAATCAAGAAGGTAAAATCTGGCTTAATCTTATCTAGAAATTATTTTATTTATAAAAACTGGTAAATAGGCATGAATTCCCAGTTCCATTAATCAAGGCAAGTATTCAACAAAAATTCAGCAATCAAGTCCTAAGACTAGACCTCTAATCTATTTGAGTGTAACCTAAGTAACTCTAACCTAAAATGACTAAATATGCATGATTTCAACAGAATCTATAAGTTGGATGTACCAATCTAAACACCTCCCCGAAAAGATCAGATGATGGGAATAGTGACTAGCTTGGGTAACTCGGCCTGACTACACTGACATAGCAGCCACGACACTAGGGTTGTTCCCATCCTAAGTGTAATCCAATGTCAATCAATTGGTAGGTAGTGACAAAAAGAAAATAAATGGGTGAATGAATGTGATGTACATGTGCAATGTCGTATCATATGGACTCATTTTGTGTAGAAAATGTAAATCAAACAAGTATTTCATACAAGTTGTTCAAGGGGAATTTAATCCTAAATATAATTCAAGCTATTCTAAGATAAATATGTTTTCTAACCTAAACATATAAATTTGAATAAATTTTGAAGGTAGAGTATAAACCTTCTAACTAATAGAGTGACCTAAGTCTAGTTGAGCATGTATTTATGAACAATATTTAGACATGTGTAAAATAAAAGGGAAAGACATTTACTTATGGTAGTTTAGGCATATATTTATAGAGATCAAATAAGGTCCCGAGTGGAGTCACCATTTTGTGGGCATCAAAATTTCAAGCACCATTGTCACGAGGTCTGAGCCACATTTATAAGGTGTGAAAGTGTGCTAACCCTCGAGTTAGGCTTTCTTGGAAGTTGCCACCAACTTGGATTTATTGACAGAGTTGGACATTAGTTCCCCTTCCTTTAGAAATGAGAGAAAGTCTAGACCTGGAGGTCTAGGGGTTACTCCTAAAAACTGATCTATTTTCCAAAGAAAATGGTAAGTTGTTTTGTTACATTTAGGGAAGGTGTTAGGCACCACAAATACCCACCTATTTAGGGTGGCTTCTCATGAACACAAATGTCTTAGACTATCATAGAGGTCCATGTCAAAAAGGAATTGAAAACATGGGTTTTTGTATTCATTACAGGCATAACACTTGAATTTGCCACTAACACTTGAATTTTAATTCAGGTTAAAATTCAGGCATTGGTTTCTCGAAAAATCTAGAACCTACCTTTTGGTATTTTGGTCTTCTATTGGGGGTTCCACTATTCCAAGGTTTTATAGAGGGATAGGATGCCCCTTTGAGGTTCTAATGTGTTGGACCCAAGGTCTAAACCCTTTTTGGAGACATTATTCAAAACAAAAGGAAGTTTTATTTTGTTTCAGGTGTAATGGTTGAATTTGGCCTGGACGCCTGAATTTAATAGACCAGAATTTAATTCAAGGTAAAATTCTAGAGTCAATTGTAGGGGGAAAACCACCAACTGGCCATTAAATTTGGATTCTTCTTTTATGAGTCCCACTAATATATGGGTCTATAGAGAGGTAAAAGAAATCCCTCTAAAGTCACTTTATTCAAACCCAAAGTCTGAACCCTTGTAGCGGTAGAGACTGGAGTAAAAAGGTAAGTTGGTTTTTTAATTGCAGGCTTAACACCTAAATTTAACCATGATGCCTGAATTTTCATACGCCTGAATTTTAATTCAAGTGGAAATTCAAGTGTTAGACTGGCCTTGGGTTTTGAACCCCTTTCTATGGGTCCTAGTGGTGTGGGGAATTGTAGAGAGATGAATAATCTCTCTATGGTCCATGAATTTTATCCTAGATTCAAAAAATATATACAGAGCAGTAAAATAACAAATAAAATTCGGTTTTATATTATAGCCTTGATGCTTGAACTTGATCCTAACGCCTAAAATTTCTCTCAATGCTTGAATTTTTATCATGTCAAAATTTAGGCGTTGGGAGGAAAACAGGGCCCACGAAGACACTTTGGCATAGGGAGGGGTCTCAAATTGTATTTCAGGTCTATTTGTGGACTCAGAGGAGGCTAGAGATCACTGGACTGGATCCTAGGGCCTGACGCCTGAATTTTCCTTACGCTTGAATTTAATTAATGCCTGAATTTGAAATTCAATTAAAATTTAGGCATTAGCAGCTGGGAGAAAATCCAGTAGCCTGTTTTTTTCCCAGTTTGGACCCCTTAGGGTGGTTGAAAATTTCTTAAAATTTTAACAAGTATTAATCAACATGTGAAAATTGGATCAAATGAATGATTACAAAAATCATAAAAAAAAAAATGCTTGAAAACTAAAACTCAAAAAAACCAGTTTTTAGGGCATGTTTGGGAGGACTATTCCGAGAATCAAATGTACTCTAAAATTCACCAAATTTTTATCAAATATAAGATACCTTCTCAGGAGCCTACTACTAAAATTTGAGCTCATTTGGGTTGGTGGAAAAATCAGAAAAAACAAGGAAGAGACTGTGGTCAAAATAAGTGCAGCAAAGACAGTTTTGTCTCTACTGTGTAACCCTCATTAAGACGTGCTTAATAGAAGTAATATAAACAAAAAAGTTGTGTGATAAGTGCTAATAATGATTAACTAAGTATTGACTTAACTAGGGTTTATGCTTACCTTGATTAGGGTAGGGTTTATATCTAATCTCTTGAGATTTTTCCACACTTTCTCTCTCTTTTTTTTATTTTCTTTCCTTTTCTCTCCAATTTTCTATTTGATTTTCTTCTCCTTGTTTAGCACGAAATTTAGGCTATTTACAGGCCTTACGGGGTTGGGTTAAGGGCTAGGATTTTATCTAGGATGTTGGGAGGTGGAGGACTAGGATTACATGGTGTGGGGTGCAAGGCTCCCCTCCCATTGGTTGGATTTAATTAGGGCTTGAGATTAGATCTCAAGTGGATAAGGGACAACTCTAAGGTGGGGATTTGATTTAGGGTTTGGAAGAAATGAAGGGTTGAGATAAAGTTTAGGGTTTAAGGGATCAAGGGTGAGAGATGAAGTCTATTCATTCAACAAACCAATTTGATTGTTGAAAGGAAACAAGGGTTAGGGTTGCTTGTGCTAGATCTAGGGTTGCATAGCGCTAACATAGATATTTGAATTTCATATTTCAATCCTAGGGAGGGTGTAGAAGGGTGTATGGAATCAAGGGTTGAGCATGAAGGTTGGGGAGCAAACCATCTCTTGTGATTGGTTGATGGAAATCAAGGGCTACAATGACTTCTGCCAAATCTAGGGTTGCATGGGGATACCATAAATATTTTAAATTGATCTTAAAGGGGGTACATGGGGTGCCCAAGGAAGATTCATACCAAGGGTTAGGGTTTAAGTTTTTAGATGAGAATGTACTATTGAGCATTAATGAGCTAAAATCCAAATGAAGTGAGCTTATTAATCTCAATTGAATTAAATTCATGGGAAATACCCTATTACCTAGCTACCTCACTTTTTGGGTTCTCGTGCTAAAAAACACATAAAATCAAAGTATGTTTTCAAAGTCTCGGATTTTCCGATCACAATGGATCAATCGGAACCAAATTATGATAAGGGTAGTTTGGTGCAAACATTGTTTTCTTAACCTCAAAAAGTCTTAAATAATTACTGGAAGGGTAATACAGTAGAATTGAATTTTGAGGTATTCATACAAAAGGTGACCCTCAGGTTTTGTGAGCTACAGGTTGTAACACCCCACACCATGGCACATATTACTATACATGTGTCACATTTAAAATGCTAACACATGTCACATAAGTTCTGTACACACATAGGATCACTTTAATGCACATATGTTGATCTCATTATTACACAACATTATAATGGCACCAAAACAAAATATAGAAAGAACATATGAATGAAAGTTATACTTTTGAAAATGCATGAAAGTCTAGAGTCCTATGCAACAAACGACAAGCGAAATAGACACCAAGCAAAAAGTTAAAGGTAATTTACTATGCAAGGAAAAAAAAAGGGTCAAGGACATAATAATTTTTGAAACTATCCCAAACGGATGACACAACTTCATAAGTAAATCTGTATCAATCCCATAGGAATCACCCTACAAATAATATATGCTTGGAAAGATCTATGAGTTTACTTTCTAATGCGATAAATGGTAAGTGAATTGAAGTTTCCTAGAAGAAGTTATGAAAATTTTCCAAAAAAGTTTGTATGTTGTCCAGTATGATCTAAATCAGTAGATTCTGAGGGAATTTTAAAAATACACCAATAAAACTTTAGAACTAATTAGAGAGCATGTTATATATGTTTGGAAAGCTCTTGAAGTCTAGTTTTTAACAAAAAAATGGTAAGTGAATCCAAGTTTTGTATAAGAAGTTATGGCCATTTTCCTACCAAGTGTTTGTGTTGAAAAAATTCTGGCAGAATGACGTCATCAAAACGAAAATTTTCATACAACCACAATTTTTTCAAAATTTTAAAGACTTTTTTCACTAGAGACCTATCTAAACATGAAATTAAAAATTAGGGTTACTATTTAGGATGATAAAAATATAGAAATTCATAAGAAAGATGATCTTTTGAAGAAGTTTCGCAAGAATAGTGATTTTAAAGAGAAAGGAAGAGGAAAAGCTAGGTTTTGCAAAGATTTGAGAATTTTTCTAAAGAACAAAACTAGAAGTGATTTTTGTTCACCAAGAGGTAAGAACATATATAAACTATTGTTTTGTTTTGAGTCCATAGGTTCCTAGAGCCTAGTTAGTCTCATTTCACAAAAGATTTTGATTGTTTCATTCTAGATTTAAATTATTTTCAGTTCTAAGAAGCTTAATTTGTAAAGAAAAAAATTGTTTTGTACGAACACAACTAAACTAGTGTTTTTTTCATTATTTAGGTTTCTAGAACTCCATTGATTCCGTTTTGCAAAGGTTTTAATCATTTTTTAACCTGATTTGAATCTTTCTTCATTGATTTTGGTTTTACCTAAAATTCTAAAATATGGTTTTGAAAGAGATAAAATAGTTTTACAAGAATATAATTTAAAAGTGATTTGTCTTCATTTCTATATGATTTTAAAGAGTTGAATCATCGGTTTTGAATTATTTATACACGTAGAACTATATTTTTAATAAAAAATCAGGATTTTATTCCTAAAATTGTAAAGGTTATTTTAAAAATTATTTTAATCTTCTAAATAATTTTGGAAGTAATGATCTATTGATTTGTAAGAAGTTATATTTATAAATCCTTCAATTTACTCTTAGTGTTTTTAAAATTTTATTTTATAAAGAAAAGTATTGATTTTTACATTCTACTATTAGTGGTTCCCAATAGTACTATTTTAGAAAGATTCGATATGTTTTGAAAACAAGTTCTATAGATTCTACCTAGTTGGATCAATCATGTTCTTATATGTTATTTTGACTTAAGTTAATGTAAATAACTGTTACATGTTGCTTCTATGAACTATATGATTTGATTGAAACTACGAAAGAATGATATGTACTATTAGAAAGCTACTTTGCCCATCAAGGAGAATTGTTGATGGAACCCTTCTCACCTAGGTATAATCGGTGTGAACCAGACCCTTCTCAGCTGGGTTTAAATGTTGCTAATTGGACCCTTCTCATAGGGGTTTAAATGGTGCAAACTGTTATATGTTCTAGCTTGCTAGCATGTATATGTTCTATCTTGTATTATATTGTCTATGAAATATAATATGATCTAATCCGTTCCATTCTATTAATGTAAATGTATATGTTTATCACTGATTTCCATTCTATACATGAAACTGTAATTTTATTAAACGTTTAACAATGTATGAGATTGATTTATGAACTGTTATGTATATTGAATTGAAAATAAAAAAGTATCTATTTAGTTTCTTAAATCATGCTAAGACTTGATCCACTGTTTCCATAGTTTATTGTTTTCTTGCTAAGTTTGTCAAACTTACCCTAATCTGACACCGTAGATAATGAGGAGATCATAAAGTAGTAGTTTTAGATAGAGCGAGCTAGTGGCTGGACGCTTGTTTATTTTAGTTATCTAGATTAGAGACTATTTATTTCAGTTTAGTTGTTTCAATTTAAATTTTAAAGGATGTAATAAGTTAGGGGTTTTATGATTTGATTTTATACAGGTCAGACTTTTGGGAATATGATTAATATGTGTTCATTGGAAGGTGATTGATATATTATTTCGCTGCATATAAATGTAAAGAAAGTGAAAATTTTATACAGGTTAAGAATGACTGAATGCAGAGTGAAATGAAAAGTGTTAATGTCACATGCCTGAGTTGGTATCAAAGCTCTAAGTATGAGATTCTGTAGACTTATATGATGGAGCTATAAGTTTAGGATGGGAATAAAACTAAAAAATTATAAGCTAAACATTGAAAAGAAGTCTAGAAATAGTTAGAATAAGAAAACATAGATAAAACATTAAAATGTGATTTAAAGATATGAAAGTCAAAATTTATTATCTGGTCTTAATAAGTCTAACATGTTTGAGGATTATTTTATAAGTCTAGCATATTTAAGGATGATCTGATTTTTTTAAAGTCTGACATTGAATTTCTTTAATGATTTTAAGAAAGAAATGTTATGACTGAGTTCAGAAAAATATAGAGAATTAGAATATAGATAACTAGGAAAATAGTTATAGGATTATAATTGATTTGGATCATAAGATGGAGTGTTAAAGGATTATGACTATTAGTATTCTCAATCAGTCTGAAGTTATATTCAAGAAAATACAAAGTTTTCCTAAGATTATTTCTGCTCTGCAAGCAAAAAGGTTATTATAGAAAGGTGGGCTAGGGTACCCAGCTTAAATTATAAGTGATGAAAATGGCGATGGATTAAAAAATTGGAAACATATCTATTGTTAGAGATTTCAATGATGTGTTTCCTAAGGTTTATAGGTTTGTCACTTGACCAAGAGATTGAGTTACAATAAATTTAATGAAAGGATAAAGATTTATCTAATTCTTTGTAAAAAAATTGATTTATGGTACTTTAGTGACTATGTGATAAATGATTTAATTATGAAGAGTTGAAGGTACAATTGCAAGAATTGATAGACAGAGGTTTTGTGCACCCCATGGAGAATAATTTACCTGTTTTATTTGTAAAGAAGAAAGACGGAACCATGAGGTTTTGCATTGACTACAAGCAGTTGAATAAGGTTATAATAAAGAACAAGTATCCATTACCCAGGATTGATGATCTCTTTGATCAATTACAAGGTGCTAAGGTATTTTCTAAGATTGACCTTAGATTTGGATATCACTAGCTTCAGATTATGAATGATGATATTCTTAAGACTGCCTTCCGTACCAAGTATGAACATTATGAGTTTCTAGTCATGTCTTTTGAGCTGACAAATGCACCTACAGTGTTTATGGATCTTATAAATAGGGTGTTTAGACCATATTTAGATCATTGTAGTCATGATGTTCTAGTTTATTCGAAGAGTTTAGAGGAACATAAAGAGCATCTAAGGATTGCACTACAGACCCTAAGAGACCATAAGTTATATGCTAAATTTAATAAGTGTGAAGTTAGAAAAAATGGGTTTCTTAGGACATGTGATTTCAAAAGAGGAAATTTATGTAGATCCCAAGAAGGTAGAGTTTGTGGTTAATTGGCTTAGACATATGAATGTGTTTGAGGTTCGTAGTTTTTTGGGGATTGATTGGTTACTACAAGAGATTCGTTGAAGGATTTTCTAACATAGGTAGACCATTAACTAAACTGACATAGAAGAATGCCAAATTTGACTGGAATAAGGCATGTGAGCACAATTTCTAAGAACTAAAAGATTGTTTGATTTCTACACTGGTCCTTACATTACCATCTAACATAATATGTGATCTATAGTGATGCATCCAGAAAAGGTTTAGGTTGTGTTTTGATGCAAGATGGGAAAGTCATTGCCTATGTGTCTAGACAACTTAAACCTTATGAGTAGAATAACCCAAAACATGATTTGAAATTAACTGCGGTTGTTTTTGTATTAAAAATATGGAAGCATTATTTGTATGAAGAACCTTGTGAGATTTACACAAATCACAAGAGTTTGAAATATTTGTTTTTATAGAAGGATCTAAATTTGAGGCGAAGAGGATGTCATGAGTTGATTAAAGATTATGATTGCACTATCTTTTATCATCTTGGAAAGGCCAATGTGGTGGCTGATGCATTGAGTCAAAAATCTTCTGACAATTTGGCATGCATTATGATGCATCTTAGAATATAACCACTATTGAATGACAAGATTAAGGAATCTTAAAGGTCAGATCTTCAGATTCAGAGAATTATAGAAGAAGTCAAGAAATGATTAGAAACAAACTTTTCAATTAAATAAGATGATTCATTAAGGTATGGCAAGAGGTTGTGTGAGCCTAATGACCCCAAACTTAAAAGAGAAATTATGGAAGAGGCACATGAAACATTATACTTAGTTTATTCCATATGTGAAGGTATCATGGAGGAACCATTCTATAGAAGAAGCAACTTGGGAAGGCAAAAACAAGATGAAAGAAAAGTATATTCACTTCTTTCGCACACAAGGTATGTCAAATTTAGGGACTGAATTGATTTTAAGGGGGAAGAGTGTAACACCCCACACCATGTCACATATTACTATACATGTGTCACACTTAGAATGTTAACACATGTCACATAAGTTCGGTACACACATAGGATCACTTGAATGCACATATGTTGATCTTATTATTGACACAACATTAGAAAGTCACCAAAAAAATATAAAAAGAATATATGAGTGAAAGTTATACTTTTGGATAGTTATAGAAGTCAAGAGTCCTACGCAACAAACTGCAAGTGAAACAGACACCAAACAAAAAAGTTAAAGGCAATTTACTAATCAAGGAAAAAAAAGGGGGGTCAAGGACATGATAATTTCTAAAGTTGTCTCAAACAGATGACAAAACTTCATAAGTCAATCTATATTAACTCCCTATGAATCACATTACAAATAATATATGTTTGAAAATGTCTATGAGTCTACTTTCTAATGTGACAAACGGTGAGTGAATTAAAGTTTTCTAGAAGAAGTTATGACAATTCTCCCAAAAAGTGTCTATATCGTCTAGTATGATCTAAATCAGTAGATTTTGAGGTAACTTTAAAATTACATTAATAAAACTTTAGAACTAGTTAGAGAGCACGCTATATATGCTTGGAAATCTCTTAAAGTTTAGTTTCCAACAAAAAATAATGGTAAGTGAATCTAAGTTTTGTAGAGGAAGTTATGGTTATTTTCCTACTGAGTATCTGTGCTGGAAAAATGCTTATGAGATGATGTCATCAAAACGAAAAATTTCGTACAACCATGATTTTTACAAAATTTTAAGGACTTTTTTACTATAGACCTACTTAAACACGAAATTGGAAATTAGGGTTACTATTTTGGCTTATAAAAACATAGAAATTCATAAGAAAGAAGATCTTTTGAAGAAGTTTTGCAATAATAAGGATTTTGAAGATAAAGGAAGTGAAAAAACTTGTTTTTGCAAAGATTTGGGGATTTTTCTGAAGAACAAAGTTAAGAACAATTTTTGTTCACCAAGAGGTAAGAGTACATGTAAACTATTGTTTTGTTTTGATTCCATAGGTTCTTAAAGCCTAGTTAATCTCATTTTGCAAAAGATTTATTTTTGTTTCATTCTGGATTTGAATTATTTTCAGTTTTAAGAAGCTTAATTTGTAAAGAAAAAATTGTTTTGTAAGAACACAACTAAACTAGTGTTTTGTTTTCATTCTTTCAGTTTCTAGAACTCCATTGATTTCGTTTTACAAAGGTTTTAATCTTTTTTTAACCAGATTTAAATTGTTTTTCATTGATTGTAGTTTTACCTAAAGTTCTAAAATATGGTTTTGAAAGAGATAAAATAGTTTTACAAGAATATGATTTAAAAGTGACTTGTCTTCAATTTTATATGATTTTAAAGAGTTTAATATTCAGTTTTAAATCCGTTTTGTATTATTAATACATGTAGAACTATATTTTTAATGAAAAATCAAGACTTAAAATTAACGTTTTATTCCTAAAATTGTAAAGGCTATTTTAAAAATTATTTTGATCTTCTAAATAATTTTGGAAGTAATGATCTACTGATTTATAAGAAAAAATTTATTTTTCGATTTACTCTTAGTGTTCTTAAAATTCTACTTTGTAAAGAAAAGTACTGATTTTTACATTCTACCGTTAATGATTCCTAAGAGTACTATTTTGAACAGATTCAATATATTTTGAAAACATGTTCTATAGATTCTACCTAGTTAGATCAAGCATGTTCTTATATGTTATTTTGACTTAAGTTAATGTAATGAACTATTATATGTTGTTTTTATGAACCGTATGATTTGATTGAAACTATAAGAGAATGATATGTACTGTTAGAGAGCTACCTTGCCCACCAAGGGGAATTATTGATAGAACTCTTCTCACTTGGGTATAATCAGTGCGAATTGTTATGGATCTTTACTACTTGCCACATAAGAGGTAGTAATAAATCTTCTCATCTGAGAATAATCAGTATAAAATACAGCCTTCTTAGCTGGGTTTAAATGCTATGAATTGGACCCTTCTCACAGGGGTTTAAATGGTGCGAATTGCTATATGTTTTGGCTTGATAACAAATATATGTTCTATTTTGTATTGTATTGGCTATGAAATGAAATATGATCTGATCTATTCTGTTTTGTTAATGTAAAAGTATATGTTTATCACTGATTTTCGTTCTTTACATGAAACTGTAATTTTATTAAATGTTTAACAATGTATGAGAATGATTTATGAACTGTTATGCATATTGAATTGAAAATAGAAAAGTATCTGTTTAGTTTCTTAAATTGTGTTAAGACTTGATCCACTGTTTCCATAGTTTACTATTCTCTTGCTAAGTTTGTCAAACTTACCCCAATCTGATACCACAAATGATGAGGAGATCACAGAGTAGCAGTTCCAGATAGAGTAGGCTAGTTATTGGACATTTATTTATTTCAGTTATCTAGATTAGAGACTATTTATTTCAGTTCAATTGTTTCAATGTAAATTTCAAAAAATGTAATAAGTTAGGGGTTTTATGATTTGATTTTAGTTGACGGATTTGAAAGTGTTAGACTATTCATTTAATTGAATGGGAATGTCAGGCATTGTTTATGGGATTTTATATAGGTCAAACTTATGAGAATGTGATTAATATGTGTTCATTGGAAAGTGATTGATGTATTATTTTGTTGCATATAAATGTAAAGAAAGGGAAAATTTTATACATATTAAGAATGACTGAATGCAAAGTGAAATGAAAAGTGTTAATGTCATGTACTGAAATTCATGGCCATGTTGGTATGGATTTCGAGGTGTAATAGAGTTGGTATGAAAGCTTTAAGTTTGAGGTTCTATAGACTTATATGATGAAAATTTGAGAAAATAAGTCTGACCTTGCTGAATTTTGAGTTTAAGAGAGTTCTCATGGGCTTTCCATGTACCAAATATAGACAAAAGGTGTTTTAACCTAATTTAGACAAAATATGATG
>JAOXJP010115781.1:0-13983 GCA_025762735.1 Platanus orientalis
AACACCTAATTTGATGAGACATTGATTTGATTTGAATTGTTTCTAATTTGATTGTCAATGGTGCCAAAACTAGTGGCGACCTAAAAGCCAGGGCACTAGGTAACACAGTGCAGGGGAAAAAAAGTGAAAACACCTACATCTAATGACTCCACACACCCCTTGGATTCTGTGGATGAGGGCATTAGACGCATTCTAGAAAACCATAAAAGTTTATTGGCTGGAATTTGGGTATGTGGGATTGCCAATGCCACATGGCATACTTTTTTGGTTAAATTCTGTTTCAGTAGAGACAAGTATATAACAACCAAAAGATCTTAATCATTTGATATAAAGATAAAATTTTAGTGTGGTTAAGAAATGTAGATGATTAGGTAACCCATCTATGATCCAGTTTTTGGGTCAGCTAGTCCAGTACTAGTTTTAGGACATGGGATATACTTTAGCTTATTGAGCTTAGCCCATCGGTTATGTATTGGGCTTGACCCATCAATTATGTATTGGGCCTGGCCCATCGGTTATGTATTGGGCCTGCCCATCGATTGTGTATTAGGCCTTAAGAACTAGCCTGTTCTTACTCATAAGGTGGTTCGGTTCTAAACAGATCAAATGGTCAGTATGCATTTAGTATAATTTTAGTGTGTGCGGTCTGGCTTCTGTGTGCACAGAATTCGTGCACAATGTGTGTGTAGGTACTGGAAGTACTTGCATCAGCACCAAAAAGTGATTTACACTTTTTAGGATGTGTGTTTATCACTTTTCGGTGCTGATGCAAGCACTCTCAAATCCCTGCACATGCATTGTGCACAGATTTTGTGTGCATAGAATCCAAGGGGTCTATAGAAGGATCTGAGAGTCATCTCATCACTTTCTATTGTTTCTAAAGATCTAACAGTCATCCAAGATTCCGAATTACTGTCCAATTTAGTAGCGTAAGTCTAAGGTTTGCAATAATTTCAGTTTTAGACTGGTTGATATGCCTTTGCTTTGATGGGCTTGTTACTTCCCCAATATCCAAAACACAAGGGCCACACCTTGGACCCAAAGGAATCACACCAATTTCTAGACCGATAATCAAGTTAAAATGGATAAGGGTCCAAAACTAGGGATTCCTAAATCAAAGGGGTCTGATTACAAGAAGAGCCAAAATCAAAGGGAAACGAAACACCAACTGAGTCAGGATTGAAACAAAGTCCTTCACTAAGCCCCAGGGGAGCCAAAAATGAAAGAGGACTGATTACAGCCCTTGTGAACCAAGTTAAGTGCCTTAATTTGCTTTTTTTTTTTCTTTTTTCTTTTTTTTATCAAGAATATATGATTAATTTACCCATGATTATGCAAATAGCCCAGCTCAATTACTTAGCTTATTAAAAGACTCCCATAAACAAAAACAATGAGAGAATATAGTAACTACTTACTGGCTATCAACTAGTTCCTCTTTGAAGTGAAGTTATTCTGAAATAGTCAATAGATCCACACTAAGCTCATGAACGTATTCCCAAACACCAGGCGTCAGACGAACCGCTATTGCTACAAAGGGCAGAAGAATTATAGCTTCCTATAATCAACGTGGAAAAAACCCAAATTAATTCATTATCATCATCAAAAAACAAAAACAAAAAAAAAACCCAAATAAAATAAATGTTACAAAACCCAAAATGTTACCTACTCAGATTTCAAAACTTTGTTGAAGGGACCATCAGTGAGCTTCTTCCTTTATTTTCTCCTACAACATTCATCTATCAGGACATGTGGTTGTAGAATCCCTTTTCCCTGAGTGACATACCTTCCCTAAAAAAAAATTATCAAAACCCACATGTCTAGGAATTGGGTTGGATTTATAAAAAAAAAGTAACTAGAAACAGAGAGAAAACCTATAAAGGGTATAGTAACATTGGTCTTTCATGTCCTCAACTCCTTCACCCAAAACCACCACCGAATTTAGGGTTTACTAATGAACAAAACATTGTTTAGGGTTCAGAAGAACAAAAGGTTGAAGGTTTAGTAACGAATACCGTTTAGGGTTTCAATGAAGAAAGCTCAGGGAGAACAAAGGTAGAAGACGCGAAAAGTGGAGATGAGTACGCAAAAAATCCTAAATATGGGGTTAGATCGAGCCGGTAAAGGCTTAATAGTGAGCTTCATTCCCTCTTAAGCTACCAACGCAGGAGTGAGAGTGAGAAACAAAGGGAACTCACCATGAGTGAAGACGAAGAAGAATGCCACCAACGTGGGAAAGATCCAGAAGAAGCGGTAAGAGAACACGGGAGAAAGGAAAAGGGGACGATGGAGAATATATATATGGATATAGGAGGCATTTTATAAAATGTTGCATATGTTAATTTTTAAACGCTGCATATGTGCTTTTTGCGCTGACACATGATGGAGATTACGATTTTTTATGCAACGTTTATAAAATGTTGTATAAATATAAATTATACAACAATTTATAAAAAACACTGCTTATTTATGTTTGTAATTGCGTTTAATAAACACTACATATTTATTTATTTTCTTTTGCAACATTTTTTTATAAAAAACGCTACATACTTATTTATTTCCTTTCGCAACATTTTCTATAGAAAATGCTACATATTATAAACTTTATACAACATTTTTATAAAAACGTTGCCTAAAGATATGTTGCCAAAAACTAATTTTGTTGTAGTGGATATATATTATTTATTAGAGAGATATAGAAATAAACTAATATTCATAGTAAACAAATCTTTTAAATGATAGACAACGTCAAAATTGTATTTAATGATATGCAACAACAAAATTTAAGATAAATAACATGAAAAAATGGTAAGAACATTTAAAGAAATTATTTAATTAAAAATTAAATGTGAAAAAGCATGTGTAGATAAGCAAAGTGACTGTCCATATCAACATCATATAGATATAGATATAGATATATATGATATGAGATGTATGAATAAATTAACATTAAATATAATTAAAGAGATTTAGGGACATTACAAAAGATTTTTAGAAGGGGAGATGAGACAAAGTAGGAAAAGAAATAAAGGTTCTTATATGTGTAGTGGGCATGTGTGAAGGGAAGCAAAGAGAATTGCCACATCAGAATCATTTGCTTTAGTATATAATATAGATATAGATAGATATAAATATAGATGAGATGAGATGTATGAATAAATTAACATTAAATATAATTAATGAAGAGATTTAGGGACGTTACAAAGGATTTTTAGGAGGGAAGATGAAATAAAATAGGGAAAGAAATAAAAGTTCTCACATGCGTGGTGGGCATGTATGAAGGGAAGCAAAGAGAGCCGCCACACCAAAATCCTTTGCTTTAGTATATAATATAAATAGATTCCAAGTGTTGTATTATAATGTCTTAAAGACCATCCTCCTAGAAAAACATGATTGCAAGTATGACAAGATCATTTCGATGATTTTCTTGAGTTTTTTAAAAGACATTTTTATCCACCTTATTTGTATATTTATTTATTTTTATATTCTTATGTTTTACCAATGATTCTGTAGATTTTAGTTGTTCATTTTCTTACATGTGATATCAGAGTCACGATTACTTGGTATAATATATCGGTGTTTTATAAAAAATAAATAAAATTTTATAAGTTGATCTTGTCAAAATTATGATAAGATGACGTCTTTTAACATTTTACATGTTTTACTATCAAATCTCTTAAATGTTTATGTATTAATGTGTTTTGATTAATTTGGTTTTATAAGCTTCTTCAAATTGGCAAGAAAATAAACTCTATTTTTTTTATTTTAGTAAATTGTTATAACTATAGTTAATATGTATAATTTTTATACTAGTGTTCTTGACATGTACCATGCATTTTGTATGGTTTTATATATATATATTGTTGGTTTGATAAGATAACATAATTGTTACTTATATGTAAAACAATGATAACTTTGCATATCAGTAACGATCTTGATGTTTGATATTATATTGTTTACTAATTTTATGCAAAACAATGAAGATCTTGCATAAGTAATAATCTTAATATTTGATATTATCATGTTTAATACTTTTGTGTTAAATAATGAAACTCTTACATATAATTAATTTAATATATTTACGGTCAATTATTTGGTGCAAACAAAACACTAGCACATTGTAATTCTATTCCAAATGATGCATTATAATGGTGCACTAGGTTTTTGATAGTTGTATATAATGCATAAAACAATATAACCAATTTGCATATTGTAGTTTTATCCTAAAGAATATATTACAATTGTATACTAAGTTCTTGATAACTATATATAATGCATGAGAAAAGGTAATTGTAATACTATCATGAATGATATATTATAATAGTGTGCTAAGTTCTTATCGTGATGAATTAAAGTTTGAGTATTTTTAGATTTATGCATTAATATTATTTGGCTCATACATCATAAACTAATTATATGTTGTTAATGCAAATCATAATGCATCTAGAATGACAAGAGAATTAAATAGTATTCTACAATTAAATCGGTCTAGCTTTCTTAAATGGAAAGATGATATAAAAACTATCATAGATTACATGGATCTTGACATTTCTTTAAGGTAGGATAATTTGATATAACCTATTGAGGATAGTCAATTTGAGAGATGAAAAAGCTCAACCGAATGAATCAGAAGATCATTAAACAATAATATTTCTAAATTGACATGTAATAGTATTCCCAATCATGAAAATAATAGAAAATACCTTGTGACAATTAGTGATAAGTTTGTTTGCTTAGAAAAAGTCGATATTTGCACTATCTTAAGAAAATTTACAAACCTCAAGTATCAAAATCACAGAGGTTCGTGAATATATAATTGAAATTAGTAATTTAGTTGAAAAGCTTAGGGCATTAAATCTTGATATTAAAGAAAACTATCTTATTTCCATAATCATTAATTCACTACCCACTCAATTTGGTCACCTTAAATTGATTAACAATGCCTAGAAAATAAAGTGGAACTACTTTAATTTTTATATTCACCTATGAAGAGGAATATCTTATTAACACCGTGCAGAGATTTTGATGGGGGCAAGAGACTAAATTAAAAAAAAAAATCTACATAAGAAATGGAGATGGAACTAAAATTAAATATATAAAAACCTTATATTTTAGTCCTAAAAAATAGTTTTGTCTTGAAACTAGAAAACATTATTTATGTGTTTTTTTTTGATGAAGAATAATTTTTCAAACTAGGTAATGATGGAAGTTCCTTTTTTATTGGAGGAATAAGTTTTCTATATAAAAAAATCAATGTTATTGCTAACTTGAACCTGGATGCAACTCTAGACCAGATCAATAAGTTGGTGGACATTGCGTTCATTATGGGATTTAAACCCCTTACTTCTCCATGTCCTTACTTCTTCCCATGTGAAAGGTTACTGGTTTGAATTGGATGGATAGGATTTAATGATATTGAATTCTACGGTTTGAATCATCTCCAGTCTAAATGGAGAGATATCACAATAGTATTAATTGTCCAGCACATGTGACAAGAAGCCTGACAAAGGGTAGTTTGATAAATACACTTTTATTTGCTGTGTTTATTATAATACCCTTCTTTTGACAGACCTCTAAAGGCGTGCCAATAACTCACACATGATTTGTTTTTGAATTTGATGTCTTTTATTGATCACCTATTTTTTTAATTGAACATTTTTTTTACCCTTTTACCCCCCAAAACAACACATGTTTATTTTTAATTTACCATTTACACTACAGAGGCAATTTTATCACAGAACATTTGCTTCGTTTTTTAAGACACCCTAACAAAGGTATCATGTCATACTTTGACTAGTATGGAGATGAGTTTGAATCATCTCCATTAGTATTGGAGAGATCCCATGCAGGAACGAATCAACATGATACCTGATAAAGAGTGTCTCCGTAGATGCATAGAGAGTATTTTAGTAATTAACAGTTGATAAGGCTGTGTTTGGCAGCCACATGTAATGAAATCATTTCATTTCAAATTCCCAAGGCATTTGCAGCCATAAAGTGATGGTTCAAAATGAACTCATTCAGATTTATACTTGATAATATTTATCATTTCATTTTGTAAACAACCTATGTTTGACTTCATTTCTAATTGTATTAACAAATCAGTATAAATCTGAATGAGTTCATTTTGAACTATCACCTTATGGCTACAAATGCCTTGAAAATTTAAAATAAAATGATTATATTACAGGTGGCTGCCAAAGAGGCTCCAAGTAAACCTGTGCATTTACCAAAACATTTTTTGTCAGGCAATTGTGTCACTTGTCTGAGTTGGTATTGACGTGAAAACTCTCCATTCCAATTGGAGATTATTCACTTTCTAAGTTGGAACACCCTACCTTCATGATATGTTGTGGTGCTAGCTGCTCCGGTGTTGCCTGGTTAGGTGCGTATAGCAGCATTGCTGGAAAAAGCCAGCTGTTGCTTAAGAATAATGTAATAGGCCCTATCTGGTTGTCGTGAATTGCTGCTGGTTTTCTCATGATTTTGGTGGATTTTGTTTATTAATAATTTTTAAGCTGTTTGGTTGCTAAAAACGAGGAATCCTAGATTTTCAAAATTTTCTCATGCATTTTTCCATTTTAATGTCAGCCGGCATTTATTTTCACACAACTCTTGCCTAGAAGTCAATGTTTAAAAACTTAGATTAGTCTGGTGACTTGGAAGTCTACCAATCCGAGTTACTTGGTAACTTGTTCCTAGTTATTAGTAGGGCTGTCAATTGGGTCAGGCTGAGATGTGTCTGAACTCATCTCGTTTTAGAACAACGGGCTTTAAGCTGAGTTTGTGCTACCTAAATTAAAACTTTTTTCTTAATTTTTGAGCTAAATTTAACCCCATAATTGCCCCTAAATGCATATTGTATGATTTTTTTTTTGAATCGTTGACACTTGAATATTTGATGATAGTGAATTTGTTAAAAATATATGGATCCAAAAAGAATAAAAATAGAAAAATGCAAAACTAATATCAACGTATAAATAAATTTATTATTTGCTAACTAGTTCGGGCCGGGTTGGGCTGGGCCTTGGGCTAACCTTGAGCCTACTAAAACTTGACCCAATTAAAACTTTGGGCCTAAAAGTTGAGCCCAAACTCATCCCAGCCCAAAATTAGGTGGGCCTAACCCGATTATTTTTGGGCTGCACATGTTGGGCTTCGAGCCAGCCGCCGGCTAACCCTAATTACTAGCTAGTTAGTATAAAAATATATTGATATTCTAAAAATTTTATATAAATACAATAAAAATAGTAAAACAAATAAGAAAATGAAAATTTTGATAGAAAATGCAAAATTAAAAAAATGGTTGATAGAAGGAAAGTTGGAAGACTTGGAATAGAGTTGACTAGAGGGAAGACAATTAGAGATGGTAATGTAAAGTTTTTAGACTTCTATAATGGGCTAAAGGGTATTGTAGTAAAAAAGCATGGGTTAACCAGGTGATTTCATGGAAAACTTGTCCGAGTTACTCATAAAACTTGGTCAAGTTACCTGATGACTAGCTTGATGACGTTATCCAGATTTTAGCAGCTGGTCAACCAAGAATGAATAGTTTCCTAGTTAACTAGTTGGTTTTTAAACACTCCCTTTCATGTTAAAATTGTAACACAGAAGCTTTTCTTTTTCTTTTTCCTGAAAACCAACAATTATAGGAAAATAATAGAAAATTACATTTTCTTTTCTTTTCTTATGTATTCTTTTCTCTTTTTTTTTTTTTCTTTCTATTTGATTCAAGGCAACCAGACAATGCCTAGACTGAAATCACCGAATGAAAATCATATAATTCACCGTTTTGCAAGATTCAATTATATATACTTAAAATTGTTATTGCGAAATGAAGTGGAGGCCCCGTAAATCAGATACCTCAACAAAAACAAGAAACAGCCCAAGATAGGTTTTGTGGAAATTAGGAATCAAATTAGGTTTTTTTTTTTTAATCTTAAATAAATCATAATTTCTAGTGGTTGGTTGTTATTAAAAATAATTTAAAAAAAAAAAAAAAGAGAAATGATAACGGTGAAACCAAACAGGTAAGAATAGAAATTAAACCCCAAATATTATTTTCATATCTAACCCTTTATCCTAATTGGCTTGTAAACTCTGAGGAATTACATGATACAGTGTATCTCTTTTATACCTTATTACAACACCCCCTGTTGATACTAACCAACTACTTGGTGCTGACAGTACGAACACTCCAAACAATAGCTTCAAAATTGAAAATTTCATATTGGAAAATCAGCCCAACTTCTTGCTGGGGAGGAGGTGAAGGTTTAAACTTGAACTTTGGCGCTAGAGTCCATAGTAAAGTCACCTGCAACTGTTCTTTCAACAACTCCACTATTTGCCATGTCACACATATGTATGCCCCCCTGCCCCCTTTATTGGAATCGTTTCAAAGGGCAGTGTAACACGTTTAACCCTTTTCATTAGTCATTTATGTTTCTTTGGTTTCTTTTGATTTCAGTCAGCTCTGGAGACTCAACCTATCTGGAGTTCTAGCCGAGGAATTCACTGATCTTCCCCATTTGCAATATATGTAAGTCGTTCACACATGTTCTCCTTTTGGACTCAACAAGTTTAAAGTTGCTTGCTGGCTCATAGTGTGATTAGATCCTGGACACTAACGGCTAATATATATGATAGATTTTGAGGTTCATACTTGGCTTCAGGATGAACACGTGGTGGATCACCACCCCTAATCATTTTTTATCATGGTCAAAATCATACCTATTGTTGAAATATATTAAGCATATTAACTTCAACCTCTCTTACAATCTTATGGTTTTTGGAGAGATGGTTAATTGTTTAATTTAAAAAGGTATCAAAGCTTTTAGGTCTCGAGTTCAAATCTCCTTATGAGGTGATTATTCTCCTGAGCTTTCTGTGCACATGTATGCATGTTCTGTGGACTCGCACCTAGCTCTCCCTCGTTCATTGTGAGGGGGAGTGTCGAAATATATTAAACATATTAACTCTAACCTCTCTTACAACCTTAGAGTTTTAGGAGAGACGGTTAATTGCTTATTTAGTATGGTATCTGCAAGGCGGAGCCAGAATTTTCTGATATGGGGGCAAGTAAAAAATTTAAGTTAAAAAAAAAATATACAAATATACTAAAGTGTATATCATTTACTCAAATAAATAATTCTAATTAAAATGTCAATTACTATTGTGTACCATTCGATTACAAAAACTAATTGCCCACTAAAAATTCATATACAATTACAGTGACAATTGGCTACGACGAGACCTTATGTTGTGAAAGCATTAATCATTCATCCAATCATCTCCTATGTATACCCTTAACATAATTACTAAATGGTTCGTGTTCAAGTTGACCCATATAACTGTATACTCTTAATTCAACTTGACACCCAACTTAGCAACACGAATTGTCATGCCTACTTCTGCATTCCATAGAGAGGATCCACCCTCATCCATGGGTTTGAATCATCTTTAGTTTAAATGGATTGATATCATACCAATACCAACTAGTGCATGTTATGCCAATACCAATAAGTGGGTGACATGATGCATGATGAAGGGTGTATTGATCGAGTTCACATCATCACCAGTATGACTAGATAAATACTACACCAGTCTCTGCTCAAGATGTGTCCAATGCCTAATAAATGATACATTGTAATAAATACTACTTATTTACTGTATCATAATACCCTTGTTTAACCCATATGTACTAACCTAAACACCTTTGTTAGGCCACATTCCATGCACTGATTGTTAGTGGTGTGATATCTATCCATTTAGACAAGAGATGATACAAAATGGTATTGACCAAAATATATGGGTTGGGCAAGTAGTATTGTAAATGCACAATAAATATGTATATGTGCATTTATTAATACACCATTTGTCAAATAATATCACTTCCTGAGGAAATAGAAATTAACATGTTACATATTTATTCAGACTGGAGATGATGTGAACCTTTTGTCCATCACTTTGTAATACATAGTTTTTGTTTGAAAATCTCATTTTAGATCTTCCGTTTCTTCCCGTTGTCGCATTTAAATCCAACAATAATGTTTTTTCAAGATTGTTCATAAGATCAATTAACATTCCAATCCCTTATCAGGGAGTTATTACATTTAGATCTCTAATTCTTCTTAATTTTTATATTCGTTTCATGTCCAATCTAATAAGTTTTGCCATAGATGTAAGTCACATTTTTGTATTAGACAAGAGCGAAGCAATAAGACTACTAATAATGAAAAGAATGAAACAAGTGTTTTGTCCAGGATTTTGGTGTCCAGGACCGTAAAGAATGAAGCAAATGATTTTAATTTGATGTCTGTTTTTCACCACCTACTTTTTCAATTGAACACTTTTATGGACTGTTCTACCTTGAAAACAACATGTGTCAACTTATAATTCATCATAGACACCACATAACATTAATTATAACCTATAAAGTTTTTTTTTTGTTGGAATATGAGGGGGGCAATTGCCCCCACCCTTCCCCTAAGTGACTCTGGCACTGGATAAAGCAGGTTTTAGCTCACAAGTTGAAATCTTGCCATGGACACAATTATTCTTCTTTTTCACACAATTATTCTCCCGAGTTGTTTATGTTTAGGTCGCAAGTTGAAATCTTCCCGTAGACACAATTATTCTCTCGAGTTGTTTGTGCCTTCAGGTTTTAGGAGGGACGGCTTAAGGTTTTTGGAGAGACGGTTAAATGCTTTATTTAAAGACCTACCACATCGCCTTTACCGTTTATGTCTGTTACCCACATTATCTATGGGCATTTGAAAAGTGATAAAGATTAATTGTTTTCTAAACAGAGATCTTAGTCGCAACTATCTCAGCGGCTCAATTCCTGCTAGGTGGGGCAAGAGCTCTTTGGTAAATATGTAAGTTCTTCTTCTCCTCTCCTCTCCTCTCCTCTTTCGTTGCATTTGTAACACTGAGCGCCATCAGTTTCGACGCTTAATGGAACCATTTTCAATCGACTGATTGCACGTTGCAGACTCCTTTTGGGGAATCGCATCATTGGATCCATTCCCAAAGAATTTGGTCATATTTCTACACTCAAGGAACTGTAAGTCTTCTACTCAAAAAAAAAAAAAAATCTGTGAATCATTATGAGCTAAAATTCTTGGCACATTGGGACAGTGGATGGTGACTGATCACGTTTCTGATCCAAACTGGATTTTGCAGTGTCTTGGATAGTAATCAGCTTGGAGGAACCCTTCCTCCAGAGCTTGGTAATTTAACCAGCTTGGAGAGATTGTAAGATTTCTGTTCTCTTTTCAATCCCTAATTTTCATTGCTTCTCTTGTTTTGTTTTGAATAATATTTTAGATATGTCTACTGTAGGAATCAATATAATTCTTGGTATGTTTTATATTTTGTTTGAATTTCTGTTGTGAGATCTTTAAAAGGAAACTAATTTGTTCACAAAATTGTCAAATACATGGATTCAAAACTTGGTTTTTGAACCTGACTCACTGGAAGTCAATAAGAGTTGAGGCTGAAATGTGAATATCACTGGACTCAGGCTGACTTTTTTTTCTTTCTTTTTTTCTTTTTTTTTATTGTTTTGATTGCCTAACTTGGGTGCTACTGTGCGCATTATGCAATAGCATATAACCAGTTCTTACTCCCCCCTATTTGGAACAAGTATTAGACAGAGGTTGCAAGTAGTTTAGGTCTCTCTTGGTTTAAATAAGAAACAGAATTGTTGAGTTCTATTAGGAGTGTTGATCATTTATAATTAACTAGACAGGGAAATTGCAGTTTTGTGGATGTTAGTTTCATAAGCTGAGGAGAAATTGCATGTGATAGAGGATTCTATTTTTTTTTAAAATTCCTTTTCAATTCTCCATTTCTCCTTTCTATTACAAATAAGTGTAGGCACATCATCACATTTCCTCTAAATACCACCTTGCTGTGATTAACAAAGTAAGGTATTGAGGAATAAGTATAGGTAATAGAGTTATGAAGCTAGTCATTAATTCGTTTAATCTGTAGGTTGAGGAGCAGTTAGGAGAAAAAAGAAGTGATCCTTGGTTTTCTAGAGCATGGACTGTTGAAAATTGTATCCATGGTGGAAAAGAATCATCTTTTACCCTGGAAGAAATCTGAAGACAATTAAGGTGGAAAAATGCATTATTTTGTTATGCTATCATGGTCCATCATGATAATCAAGATAAGTTGCAAAGTTAAAAAAAAATAGAAGAAGAATATAAGAGGAAAAACCTACACAATACTTAGAGTGTCAAGGCAATTAGACCTTGTTGAACAACGAATTAGGTGTTAGAGCACACTAAACTTGACCCAACAAAAGCGAACAATAACCAAGCCAGAGCTGGACTAGACCCAAACCCAGTTGCTCAAAATTATGAAATTACCCCTCATACCATAAATACCCACACTCTTTCCTTTCCTACTACAACTTAAACTCACTAATTCTTTTCAACTGGGAAAACCAAAACCAGCCAGAACTTAAGTTTGAGAAGTCAAATGTGTCAAAAACAAATAACAAATACTAGCTAGTTTTAACCAAACATATTAAAACACAACTAAACTTGACCCAACAAGAACTAACTAACAATAACTAAGCCAATGCTGGACTAGACCCAAAAAATGGACGCTTAAAATTATCAAAGTACCCTTGATAATATAAATAACAAAATAAAAGGAAACTGATTATATGCATACACCACTCAACTGTCTAGCATTATTTAAAATCTACTCTGCTTATGTGGGCTCACATGGACATGTGGTCCCCACATTCACCCTAGCTCCTATGTGGGCCCCACAATTCCATTATCATACCAAATCAGCATTTGGGCTTTGGAATTAAGGCCTCAGTGCCTCTTTTTGTAAACCTTAAGACCACAATTAATATCCCCATTATCTCTTCCCTGCTTGGAAGAAGTTGACCTTGATATTAAAAAGAAATACAATTGCAAAGGTTAATTATATTGTTCATAAAGCAGTTTATTTGAACAAAATTCATCAAGTGTTCAAAGTTGTGCTAAATTTTGTTTAAGATTCATCTACCTTCTTGTTTTTCCACTTGTATGTAATGTCCCCTGGTGACTTTTCTTGGTAAAGAGTTCATATACTTCGGGAGAATTCTAGGTGTTTGAGATACACAAAGAACAAGTCAGCTAATGTAAAATTTTCTGAGGTGTAAGATTATTTTACAACACGAATGGAAGTTAAAACAGTTGGTAGAAATATGTTCTATAATTCTGCAAACTGCATTTAACTGTAGCACTGCCATTAGTTACCTCAATAGAAACTAGGATTATGACAATTGGTAATTGAGATGATAATGTCAGTGTTTCTTTGTATGCATTGAGTTTTGAAACCAAAGAAACAACATAATATTGATGACAAAAGCTTAGATACACATACTGTTGTTACTAATGAAAAAAGAAAAAGAAAGGATGGCAAGCAATCGTAGCACCAACAGCTTATGTATTTTTCATCATGGTATCCTTCATAAGGATTAATCATGGTGGCCAAAATTATTGCGAATCGGATCTGGCCCATTTTGAACAAATTGATCTCTCCAACTCAGGGAGCTTTTGTGCCAAGAAGACATATAACTAACAATATTGTCATTACTAAAGAGATAGTTCATTCCATGGGGAAGACGGAGGGAAGACAAGGTGCTTTTGCTAAAAATTGGTTTAAATCAGTCTGTCATTGATTTAATCATGGAGGGAGTCACTACCATCTCATTCTTTGTTCATTGACGGCTCTCCAGAAAGTTTTTTTTAGACCAACAAGAGCTATCAGGAAAGGCTTTCCATTAATTTATCCCAAAATTTGTTCATTCTCTGTGCTGAAGTCTTTTCTAGAATCTTGTCTAATATGGAGTTGAGCAATCAATACAAAGGTCTTCGAATTAGGGGTGGGCATGGGCCAGGCTCGGGCTGGGGCTTGGGCCCATAGGGGTGGGCTCTGGCCGGGGTTTGGGCCTGGCCCTCATTAATTGATTGGGCC
>JAOXJP010115802.1:0-13983 GCA_025762735.1 Platanus orientalis
CACTAGATTAGATAACACAATATATGATATAAATCATAGATATACCTTCGAACAGGTAGATTAGTCGAGAACTTTTTCCTAGAATCAAATGAGGACTTCATTGAATCTGGTTTTGCAGTATAGTTTATTCGCTTAATACATGACTTCGAGCTTCTACAGGATCTAACTAAGACTAACTTAACTCTACTCCTAAAGATATAAATAATGTTGATGATGATGATTGTGTCTATTCTTCTGTTGTCTTCTCCATTTATAGAAATCTTCCTATGGCGTCATCATTCTTTCTAACGTTTGCTTACAACCGTTTTTCAGTTTAAGTCATGGATACATGATATGCATGAAATATTTTAATGAAAATACTTTTATATATGCATTGTTAGTTTAACTTTTACATTGTTTTATGACTAATTATAATTTATTCATGTTTTGTAGGTAATGCGGGCTTAACATATTAATGAGATTTATCCAAAACTTAATGATGGACTCCAAATCAAGTGATCTGAATCCAACTCAAAATAAAAGACAATATTCAATATTTGAATGAGCCTAATCAGTTAAGAAGAGCAATCAATCAGTTTTTCTAAATTAGGGAATGGGATCATATTTGATTGAATCAAATAATGGATAATCAAACCACCTTTCACATCTTGCATATTAGGAATGGATGACACCAAGCCACCTCTCACATCTTGCATAATAGGAATGAATGACAGCAAGCCACCTCTCACATCTTGCATAATAGGAATGAATGACACCAATCATTGTAAAGTTGTGTTGTTTTATTTAGATACCCTAAGATTTGGAATCTTTATCAATTTTGTATATAAATACATGTACACAACAGTGAAAAGCATCAAGTGAAATTATTCACCAATTCCTTTTTTTGTGTGTTTTGTAATCCTTTGATGTATAAAACCTTCATGAGTGGTTAATTCCATTGTCTAAGGCCTAAATGAAGCTCTATGGTTGTTTGCAAATCTTTGATCTCTAGTATTTTCCATGATTATTAAGTTATAATGCAAAAAATATTACTTTCTTTTAAATTCTCTATAGATGAATGTTAAGTATGGTTTTAATCATGTTTTCTTCATGATTCAATTTAATTTCTGGATTATTTAGCTTGATCTCATATTACTAATTATAGGGTCTTTTACTCTCTATTATTTTTGCAATTTTACATTGAATTATTTGATCCTATATTTTCAAAGCCACGAAAAGCATGACTTTAGTTTTCTAAAAATGACTAATTAAAGATTTTCCATAATGTTAGATTGGTTTCGAAGCATTATGAAGTATATAGAAAAATTATAAAATGAATAAAGGTTTGTGAATTCCACATAGTGGATTCTATGACTTAAAGTTTTTTCTTTCTTAAGTTTTTCTAATTAGTTTTTCCCCTTGCCCATTTACTGTTTTCATGTTTAATTGAATCAGTTTTAATTTAAGATAATCCCAAATCTTCTAGCTAAACTAGGTTTTAGTAAAGCTAATTAGAATAAGTTTGCTCATTTGAGATTATTCACTCAAGTCCCTGTGGGTTTGACCTCCACTTGTTGAAACTATACTAATGAATAGATTTGTACACTTGCAAGTATAATAAAATTGAGAACTATACACCACTTGTTGACTGATCTGAACTGCGTCACACTCATCAATTGGTTTATACAGTGGGTTTTCCACTCTCTAGCCAGTTGCCCATTACTTAAATGTAGGACAACTAGTAAACACTACTACACTCTAACCTCTTCATCTCCCATCATACATTTTATACTTGGTAACTGCTTGGTGAATCATTACTTGTCTCCATATGTTATTCGTTGACTAGTGGATTTCAAAATACAGTCTAACATATAAGATGGTCGTGGTCCAATTTGTCTTGGTCCAGCCTAATTTGAAATACTAGTGGTTGTGAGTTTGATTGGGCTGCTCTTGGGCAATGTCAAATAAGGTTGGAAAACATTTAACTCAAGTGAAATATGATTGTTCTAGCTCTATTTAGTGTTACTCTCACCACAAAGTGATGTTTGGCGAAAATAAGGGCAGTAAATTTTATTTTTAACAAAAAAAAAGTTGTATTAATCAATAAAAGAGGTTACAATCTAGTGTATACATGTTGATTTACATCTTTCATAATAACCTCTTTAAGTGCAAGAGGGAAATCTATAAGCAAAATGCATAATTCTCTAGTTCATGTTGTCCAATTTGCTAGAAAATCTGTTGACTGGTTCGCTTGTCTCCATTCACGTTCAATCTCTATGTTCATGAAAGTTTGTAGGAGCTACTCAATCTTTATTTTCAAACTAAGAACACATCAGGGACACTTATTTTCATTTTTTATGATCTGAACTGCAAGTTTGGAATTCATATTAATCTTCATAGTATTGATATTACAATCCTTATCAATCTTCAAGCCTCTCCACGGTGCATACATCTCTAACCATAGTATATGCTTTATATATGAAGTTTTAGCATAGGAAATCAAAGGTTCACCTTCATCATTTCGAATAAGCCCACCATAGCCCGAGCAAATAGGACTCATGGAACCATCACACGAAATGACCCAAAATCCAATGGGGGGTTTCGACCATATGAAATTAGTTCCAACAGGTTCATTTGATGATATTTTCATATTCCACACATCTGCAATATGATCAAGAATATGGCTACCACCACTTATTTTCTTCGAATTTTTAATTTCTATGCCAACTTTAAAGACTATGTCTTCAAATATCATTTATTTCCTTCTCACTACATCATTGAATCATCTCTGGTTTCTCAATTATGATAGAGTCTTATTGAATGCAATAGAGGTTACTATTTTGTTTCCACTATATGTAGCACGAATTTATTGTCATCCATATGTAAAAACTATGGCACATTTCCTAAAAGGGTGAATTTTCCTTAAGATGCTTTCCCATATTCTTCTAGCAAAAAGACACCCAAAAAATAAATGTTCCAGTGTCTCTTTGTCATTCCAACAAAAAATGACATTAAGCATTGGTTAGGATTCCCAGTTTGCACAATCTACTGAAGGTTGGCAATCTTCCTTTTAGTACTTTCCATGATAGAAAGTTATGTTTCATAATGTAATTTGAGCACCATACAACATCAACCCACTCATTTTTTAAACCTTCATCTCTAAGTTGATGCCATGTTGGGGAAGTTAAAAATTCATCATTCAGATTCGGTGTCCATGCAACAATATCCCTATCATCTGAATTCAATGTCTCAACGGTATGAAAAACAGACCATACATATGTGATATCAACGGAAAACGCAATGAAATGACGCCATTCTCCATCACCTAAAAGTTTGTTAACCTTTATCAATTGGTCTAAACCAGAGTCATATCTAATCCTTTCACCATATCTTAATAGTGTTAATTTCTTATTTTTCAAGCATACCAAACACTCCCACCCAATATATGTAACAACCTTGAAGTACTTATTTGATGGGTGCAAGTCGTCCTGCAAAAGATAGGGGTCTAATTTTCCAACCTACAAGTCATTTTTTAATCCTATCTAGAATTATAAACTATTGTTATAAGAGAGTCTTCTAGATATCAAAGGTACACCAAAGTATCTCATAGGTAACATCATTAGGTTGAAACCGGTAATTTGCTTCCGTTGTTCAATTATGCTCCCTACAAGCCCAGCGAAGATCTGAGTGGATTTTTCTTTGTTCACTTGCAAGCTAAAAATATCCACAAAATGTTCCAAAATGTTATTGATAGTTTTCAGGGATCTAACATTTGCCATTACGAAATTCATAAGGTTATCTGCAAAAAAAGTAAATGAGAAAGATATATACTTTTACATTTAGGGATTAGTGATATTTTGCCTTCCTCCATTCCTTTTTCAATGAGGGTCGAGAGAACTTCCATAACAAGACAGAATAATAAATGAGAGATTGGGTCTCCTTTTCTGAGCCCACAAGTGCTTGGGAGAAAACCTTTGGGACTTCCATTGATCAACACAGAAAACCTTGGATTAGAAATACGCTTCATGATCCATCCAAATAAACTGCTAAGGGAAATTCATCTTCTCAAGGGTTTGTTTAATAAAACTCTAAGAAACTGAGTCATAAGCCTTTCTTAAGTCAATTTTCAAAATTGTTGTCAAACTGTGACTTACTCTTTCAAGCCCCCTTACAACTTCATGGCATAATAAAACATTTTCAGAAATCGATCTTCTTGTGATACAAGTTGTTTGATTTATACATACCAATGAAGTAACAACCAATGTTGGCCTATTAGCCATGATTTTTGTAATGAACTTGTATATGATATTGCAAATAGAGATTGGTTTGAAATCGTTCCAACTTTCAACATTGATCTTCTTAGGAATAAGAGAAATGAAAGTAGCATTTGTCTCACATAATAATCTCTAATTTATGAAAAAATGCTTAACTGTAGCTACCATATTATTCTCCACTATCTCCCAAGTAGCCTTAGAAAAAAGATAAAGCAAAACTATCTGAGCCAGAAGACTTACCTTCTTTTCCACTCCAGATTACATTCTTGATTTCTTCATCAGTAACTTCTTTCACTAGTAGTACTCTTTGTTCATCATTTAATATTTTTCTAACCCCCCATTAGCTATTAGGTGAAGGAGTCCTCCCCATAGGACCAAGAATATTTTGAAAGTAGATTCCAACCTCTTTCCCGGTATCCTCTTTGTCCTCCAAAATTCTCCCTTCCTTGGTAACAATCGGGCTAGTCTAATTTTTGCTACTTCTAACAACAATGGATCTGTGGAAGAATGTGTTATTGTTATCCCCTACTTCAAGCCATTGAACTCTGGATTTTTGTCTGAGCAAACTTTCTTCCAATTATAGAGCTTTCAAATATTCCTTAGAAACCTCAACCTGAGTAGCAAGATTGGTATCATCACAGAGTATTCTTCTAGATTCTTGAATTTTAAACATTTGTTCTCTTAGTCTTTGGACTTTAGTATCAACTTTGTCAAAATATCAAGAATTTCATTTCTTCAGTCAAGTCTTCACAAATTTGAGTGCATGCACCACGTTGTACAATGGGTCCCCTCTCATTGGAATATCCCATCCATCTTTTACTACCTTCATAAAATTTTCATGTTGTGTCCATATATCAAAGAACCTAAATGGTTTATGCCTATTAGCTTTCCTCTTCCATGTGTTAACAATACATAGAGAATGATCCGATACACCAGGTTGTAAAAAGTTTGAATCTTGGGATTGTTGTCCTTAGATGAAATCATAAGATCACAATCTTAAAGATCTTAATATTGGATTAAGTTTTCGTTTAGCATCAATTCTCAATATGTTAGGTTGGAGATGGAACAATTAATTCACATTAGGGAGGAAAATTTCACATGTCTCTCTTCTTCTTGCGTCTCCCAATGTCAAACAATCTCCCTGCACTCTACGACATTTTGTACCTCGTTACCCATCCACTTTATTTTTCCTGGGAACCTCTTGACCAGAAGGTGCAGCATTGATAGATCAACCTGAAAATACATCCATTACCCAGGACACAGTAGAACATCAAATAGTGATTTATTCATGATACTGAACCAAGCGGAGAATTTCAGTGTGCACTATCGTAACTAGCTATCTTATGGTAATCAATGTCTATATGATAGATTGAATCTGAAGTAGTAAATGTGACAAAGATGAACAAGAAATAAGGCTTCGGAAGTTCAATTTGTTGGTAGCAGATTCTAGTGAATCCTTGCATGGTGCATGCAATCTTACCAACTTGGGTGGAAGGTGATCATGTTAACAAGGCAATTTGCAAGAACAATCATGGGCATGAGATGAAAATATGAAATGACACTAATGACACGTAAGGAAGGATGAGACGTGTTCCATCCATTGGTGATGATCTACTTCGGGAAAGTGTAAGCATGGAAACAAGAGTGGGTGGTGATATGAGCGCATATATTTAGCATTTTAAAAATATATGAAATGAAGATAGTGACACTAGCGGAAAGAAAAAAGATGATACCTAGAGAAGCTGAGATGGGTACAGGTGACCGGTTTGGAAATCAAACATAGGACAAACGATGTGTAAAAGGATTATGGTGGTTGTAATTATGTTTTGCAATTGAGGCATCTACTATTTATGTGGTTTTCTGGATCGCTCTACTGCCAGAAGTGACTGCACGCTGTGATGACAAGGTCAAAGATAACTGCAACATGGTGATGACTTAATGAAGAGAAACAAATAAGAAATAAAAGGAGAATGTCGTAGAAGAAATAAAGAGGAGGGTGTTGGTTTTGTTTTATATGTTAAAATACTAACCTACCCAACATTTGAACATATGGGAATTTTCTACGTTATTCCATTTCCAATCAGTTCATGAACTTATGATCTAGATTGAGCTTTTTATCTCAATCTAAACTAGGGTTAAAACACAACCTTGATCATGAGATCCCATCCCAAATCATATTGTATACCAAATATCACATATTTTTTAGCATAGGTTGTGATCTATCATATCATGATTAGAGATAGCATGCCAAAGACAACCAAATATTACTTGATTACCCTTTAACGCTTTCTTCTTAACCACACTTTACTATGTGGTGAAAGCAATAATCAAAAGAGCTACAAAGGATCCATAGTGAACTTTAGTAAATTTCAAAACCTAAGTGGATGGAAATCATCCAACCATGTGATCCAATTGTTAAATGCGTTGAAACATGTCAATTTGTCAAGCGAAATGCTAATAAGGTTGTCCATACGAGAACTAATTATAGAATCTCAAACTTCAACATGACATAGTTAGATCAACCACCAAACTAGATTGTTGTTGAGTTAGCCATTAACATATCGATATCGATTAATGCTCATATTTTGTCACATTCTTAATGATTATAGTTTTCTTACCTTATAAAAGAACTCAACAAATATTTGTCACTATTACAAGGGAGATGTTAACAAAAGAAATGCGGTGTTTGCTTCTTTAATAATGTTTATTTTGTTTTTATTTCAACCGTTCAAATAATTGTTATAACATTAAATCTTATTCTTTCATTTTTTGCACAACATTAAAGAGAAGCAAACTTTAACGTGAATGCTACCAAGAGGATTAAATCCTCCCAACACCTTGCAAAATGCTATATCAGATGCATATCTATATATATATATATATATAGCATTTTGAATTCTTTTATAGCTTACTAGTATTCAGATTTCATATATTCATATATATATTCAAGTAATGTTACGCACTCATTATGTGCAGTTACGTGTTCAATATGCTAATACAGTTGCCTATATGATAGTTAAATACAAAGTATCAAACTCCAAAATTGACGTAGTTAGATTGACAACTGATCTAGATCACTATTGAGTTAGCCGTTGATGTCTCACCATCTATCGATGCCCATCTTCCGCTGACTTCATAATGAATCTAGTTTTCTTACCTAAAAAAAAAAAAAAAAACTCCAAAAATAATTGCTACTATTACAAGAAAGACACTAAAAAAGAGCAATGTGGTGTTGCCTTCTTTGATAATGTTTAGTTTTTGTATTGTTTCGACTGTTAAAATGATAATTGTAACATTATTTCTAATTCTATTGTTTTTTTCCCACACCATAATAGATAGAAGCAGACATTAATGCAATCAGCTATGGAATGCTGCCAAATGGATTCAATCCCAATACCTCACACTAAGGCCCTTTAGTCAAATGTTTATAGTTTGTATTATATTCCATATATATTCATGTGGTCTTTTGATTTTTTTTTAATAGCTTGCTAATATTAAGATTTCATATATATTCTATTGGAAAATTCAGTAGATCGTTGGGATCGTATTTGTTCAAAGGTATGGTATGGTGGTCGCTTTCTTCAAGACGTTAATCGTCCCCTCTTAGTGTAATAGGGTTCAGACAATCAAGACTCCAGGATACAATCAAGCCCCCAGTATTTCCTTGTCTCATACATAACTTGCACTCCCTTAGTATGAATAACACCACTTTTTCTTTTACTTAGAGACAAAAAATAAAACCAAATATTTATAGAATATTCTTAAGACAAGAATTTGTTCAAAACATATTTATTCTTAATACAAGAATTAGGCTCAATGGTTTCAATGTTATACACACCCTTTTGATACATATTTATATACAAAGTCTAATGTCGTTTAATGGTTTCAATGTTAAAACCATTTAACACCCAACATTTAATTCATTAAAACAATCAATTGCTTTTGTAAACCATTTGCAACACTAACGTTCAAAACATAAATATCACTTTTAATAATTTTTATCTTAACAATTTGTAACATATAAAACATAAAGTTCAAACCTTTTTACAAATATAACATGCATTATTTTAATTACAAAATTGTCATATCTTTAACAATTGAAATAGTCAAACGGTATTGTAATAAAATGTTATATAAAATGCATGCAACAACCAATGTAATGTAATGGTCTATCTTTTTAATAAAATATTATATTATTATTTTGAAATTCAAAATAACCTATATATTTAAGTGACAAGATTATGATATTATGTGTTCATTGTGCATGTACATGTAGATGATTTGTTAATAAGGTTGCTCATAAGATAACTAAATACAAATTATGAAAGGCTAAATATGAAGTAGTTAGCTTGGCCATTGATCTAAATCGCTACTAAGTTAGCCGTTAATGTTTCGTCAGTTGTTAATGCTCATTTTTCGTCACCTTTTTAATGAATTTTTTTTTACAAGAAGTAACTTATAAAATAATTGCCACTTTTACACTAGAGATACTAAAAAATATATGCAATGTTGCGGAAAAAATTAGGTGCAAATGAATTTCGTGCAAATGGCGTCAGGGCGTGGACACATTAGCGTTGAAAAGTGATAAACACCCCCAAAAAAGTGTAAATCACTTTTTCAGTGCTGATGCGTTAGCCACTTGGTGCCGTTTGCATCTATTTGCATGAAATTCATTTGCGCACAATCTAAGCTCACAATGTTGGCTTCTTTAATGTTTAATTTTTCAAAGTTTCAACTGTTATAATGTCATATCTTATTCCATCATTTTTTCTTCTTACACCACAATCGAGTGAAACAAAATGTTAGCACAATTACTTGCATAATACTGTTAGGAGGATTCAACCCTAAGACCTCGCCTATGGATTTTCACCGTATATATATGGCCAAGTATGTCATTTTTTGCATTCATTGTGTACATATATGTAGGCGATCTGCTAATAAGGTTGCCAATAGGATAGCTAAATATGAAGTATTAGACTCCAAATGTGACATAGTCTGGCCACTGATCTAGATTGCTACCAAGTTAGCCACCAATGTTTCGCCATTTGTTGATACTCATCTTTTGTCACCTTATTAATGAATTTAGTTTTCTTACAAAAAATAACTCATAAAAATATTGCTACTTTTACATTGGAGATAATAAAAATATATATGCAATGTCGGCTTCTTTAATGTTTATTGCTATGTTGCTTCAACTGTTAAAATTACAATTATAATGCCATATCTTACTCATTTTTTTTTTCTTGCACCTCGAGTGAAACAAATGTTAATGCAATTAATTGTAAAATATTAACGGAAGGATTCAACTCCAAGACCTTGTGCTAGGGCTTTTTGACAAAAAAATGTAGCTTACTATATAATCAAATTTCTTATATATTCACATGGTCTTTTGAGTTTTTTTTTTTTTTTTTTTTTTTTTTAAATATAGTTTACTACCTAGTATTCAAATTTCATATAGATTCTTTACAACAAAAAAAAAATCATATATATTCAAGTGACCAAGACTATCATTTTTTTTGTGTTCATCGTGTGCATATACGTAGGTGATCTATAAATAAGGTTGCCCATAAGATATATAAATATAGAATACCAAACTCCAATCATGACATGGTTAGATCGACCACTGGTTTGAATCGATTTGACTTAGATGTTGTTGGTGTTTCAACGTACGTCGAGGTCCATCCTTTGTCACCTTCTTAATGAATCTAGTTTTATTACCAAAAAATAACCCACCAAATAATTGGCACTCTTACAATATACATACAAAATAGAAAATGTAGTGTTGGCTTATTTAATAACGTTTAGTTTTTCGTTATCAACAGTAAAAATGACCGTTATAACATTAGATCATTATTTATTTATTTATTTCGAATCACGATCGAGAGAAGCAAATGTTAACGCAATCAATTGTAGAATGATGTCAATAGGATTTAATCCCGTAACCTCGGCATAGGGCCTTTTGACAAAAAATTATAGCTAAGTTTTTTTATTTGATAAACAAATTTATTGCTTACCAAGTATTCATATTTCATATATTCACATGGTCTTTCCAATTGTAATTTTTTTAGTAATTTACTAGTATCCATATTTCATATATATTCATGTGACTAAGACTATAATATTCTACGTTCATCACACTAAGGCCCTTTGTAAAAAAATTATAATTTGTATTAGGTTTCAAATATATTCATGTGGCCTTTTGCAAAATTTTCATAACTTACTAGTATTTAGATTTCATAAATATATTCAAGTGACTATGATTGTGATATTATGTACTCATCATGCACATATATGTAGAAGATCTGCTAATAAGGTTGTCTATAAGATAGCTAAATATAGAATATCAAACTCCAAATTTGGCGTAGTTAGATTGACCTTTGATTTAGACCGCTAACAAGTTAGCCACCGATGTTTCAACATCTATTGATGCCCATATTTCGTCACCTTAATGGATCTGGTTTTCTTACCTAAAAAATAACTCAAAAAAAATAATTGTCAGTATTACAATGGAGATAGTAAAAAATGAAATGTGGTGTTGGCTTTTTTAATAACGATTTGTTTTTTTGTTGTTTCAATTGTTAAAACGTTAGATCTTATTCTATCATTTTTTTGGCACTACAATAGAGAGAAGCAAACATTAATGCAATCAACTAAGGAATGATGGCAATAGGATTAAATCCCAAGACCTCACGCTAAAGCACTTTGTAAAAAAATTATAGTTTGTATTAGTTTTCATATATACACATGGTCTTTTGAAATTTATTTATAGCTTACTAGTATTCAAATTTCATATATATTCAAGTGACTAGGACTATGATATTATGTGTTCATTGTACACATATATGTAGACCATCTGCTAATAAGGTTGTACACATGAAAGCTAGAAATGGAGTATCAAACTCCAAGTATGCCGTAATTAGATTGACCACCGATCGTGATCGCTACTAAGTTAGCCGCCGATGCTTCACCATTTGTTGATGCCCATCTCTCGTCACCTTCTTAATGAATTTACTTTTCTTACCAAAAAAGAACTCACAAAATAATTGCCACCCATACATCATAAATACTAAAAAAGATATGCAGTGTTGACCTCTTTAATGTTTATTTTCTATTGTTTCAAATGTTAAAATAACCATTATCTTGTCAGCTATTATTCCATCAAACTTTTTTTATCTGCACCACAACCGAGCGAAACAAATGTTAACACAATTCAACTGTAGAATGCTGCCAAGAGGATTCAACTCCAAGACTTCGCCATAAGCATTCTAACAAAATTTTATAGCTTACTAAGTATTTAGATTTCATATGTATTCACATGACCTTTCAATTTTTTTTATATTTTACTAGTCTTCAAATTTCATATATATTAAAAGGACCAAGACTATCATTTTTTGCATTCAACATGCACATATACGTAGGCAAGGCAATCTGCTAATAAGGTTGCCCATAGGTTAGCTACATATGCAGCATCAAACTCCAAATACAACATGGTTAGATCGATCATCGATCTGGATCGCTACAATTTAGCCGCTATCAATGTTTCAACATATGTCAATGCCCATCTCTCGTCACACACTCTTAATGAATCTAGTTTTCTTACCAAAAAAGAACTCACAAGATAATTGCCACTTTAACCTTGGACATATCAAAAAGGAAATGTAGTGTTGTTTTCCTTAATAACATATAGTTTTCGTCATCAATGATTAAAATGAGTGTTACGACGTTCGCTTCATATATTCTAATAATTTTTTTCTTCGTATAACAATTGAAATATTAACGCAATCAACTACAGAATGCTGTCAAGAGGAATTAACCCCAATACCTCCACATATAGGGTCGTCCGACAAAAAAATTTAACAAACATTTTTTTATATAAACAGATTTATAATTTGCCAGGTATTCAGATTTCATATATATTCAAATGGCCTTTCCAATTTTTTCTTTATGAATTACTAGTATTCAGATTTCATATACTGTATATTCCTGTGACCGGACCGTGATATTCTGCGTTCTGCGTACATACGTAGGTGGCTGAGACCCGTCTCAAATAGTACTTTCACGTCAGTAGTGGCTGTTATAGAAGTGGGTGGGAGGGTCGCCTGTTGGATGGGTATTTTATTTTTTTCTGCTTTCCTAACAACAAAAAAGGTTTCGAGGCTCCCGATTCTCTCTGCAAATAAAGATGGCGAAAACCATGTGAATTCGCATCCGATCTGGGATTAAACTTCGCAGACTTTCTCCATCTCTCTCTAGTTTCTACCATTGTTGCTAGTGCTCGAATCAGAATTGGAACTCGATTTCAGTTTTTGAAGCATCGAAGCAGATTTGAAGTTGGCGATTTTTCGGAAGCGGTGAAGATCTAGGGTTTTCTCTTAGTTCCAGAGCTGGTAATCTAGTTTTGGAGCAGGTTTTGCTTGGTTGTTGTTGGAGGGATGGTCGCTGATAGTTTACCGGTGAAGAAAAAGGGTTTGAATTGGCAGGAGAGGTATTGATGTGCGCGGTTCTGGTGTTGTAGATTTTGAGTTCCGTGCAGGATTGGTGATTTAAGAAGAGGTGGTGAGATCTAGGGTTTAAAATATTAGTTTTGGTGTGTATGAGAGAGAGAATTTGGTTGCAATGGATATAGAACTCGTAGGGAATGTGGCATCCCTCGACCCGGAATTGCTGCAGCTTCCGGAGGTGTCTCCGTTGGCGCTTAAATCGAACCCTCACCTTGCTGACGAGCTGTTTTCTCAGTGGCTTTCACTTCCGGAAACCTGTCGACTGGTATTTTCCTTGGCATCTTTTTTTGGCGTAAAAATTTACATGCATCTAATTGGGTTTCATTTTGCATTCATTGGATTAGGTCCTTGTCTCTTAGGATATTCTGTGCAATGTCCCCATTTACATGTGGTCTATAAGTTCGGGATGATCTCTCTCTTTCCTCTCTCTCGTGTAGATTGATTGTTGTGTCTTTTGATTAATAATTTAGCTATGAAATTAATTATTTTGGAGAGAATCGAATAGGCACTGAAGTTGATTATATGTGTTAAGACCATTATTATGCTTAAAAAAAGTGAAAGTTGTAATGATGTCCTCAAATGAATATATCGTCAATGGCCATAATGTCAACCAGTCACCTTGAACCAAATTAAAGCCTTGATGGATATACATGCCATTAAATTGATAATTTCACAGCTGTTCTCTGTAAATGCATAGGTGAACGACAATGTTGCCTGGCTTCTATTAAAGCACCTTGATGTTCCTCTCTAGGTTTCACTACCTACACCTAAAATCTTCACCCATCTTACATTGAGAAATGCATCTACCCAGTTGACTTGAGAAATTTAATTTTTGACTTGATTGAAAACACCTAGCCTAGTATCTCATTTCCATATGTGAAAGACAGTGCATTCTCACCCAGATCATCATTACTAGATACTGTCAAAGGGTTCGTAAAAGAGAATATATTATAAATTAAACCTCAAAAACCTTTATGCTTGTGGTACTCTATGAATCAATCAGGAGCTCATTGAATTAGAAAAAAATAAAAGGAGAATCATATGACAATCTTTTGTCGGTGAATCCTTTTATGCGCACATAGCATTTCTATGGATGGCATTGGGTTGGATTAGGTCTGATTTGGACTGGGTTACCAACTGGAGCCCAAACAGGGACATAGTGGGGGTTGACATTAACCAACTCAAAGCCAGGGGAAAAAAAACTGGCTGGGTGCGGTTAGGTTGGTGGG
>JAOXJP010115813.1:0-13982 GCA_025762735.1 Platanus orientalis
CTCCTCTCCAAGGGTTGATGTCATCTCCTAGGCTTTTCTTTTCTCTCCATTTGGGTTATAGCACTTTAGCTCCCTCTCTCCTTGAAGGTATATCTCTATTTTTTTTTCTTTATCTCTTAGTTTCTTCCTAAGTTTCTTTCTTTCTAAACTACTCTCTGCACATTCTTTCTGTTATTATTCTTCTTTTTTTTTTCTTCTTCCTCCTCTTGAAACCTTCATTAAAGCACCTTCACTTTTTCTCTGAAATTCTTTGATTTGACCCATCAAATCTTATCAGAATTTCATGAAATTTTAACTGTAGAACCCTATCACACGTCAGAAACGACCATAAAATTTTTAGAATTTTCTGACACGTTTGAAGAGTATTTTGGTAATTTTTGCATTTTCTATCCAAAATTATAAAAATACCTTTTTGAGCTATTTTCTTCTATTTTCTCCTTTTTTTTCTATTCTAAATCCCCCTTATCTTCTTTTTGTGATTTTATTTTCTAATTCTTAAATATTGGTGGCTACTTGTTTGTTTCAAATCTCTATTCTTGATTTCTTTGCTTCCACATCCTTTATTTAAATTTATTTGAGGGTTTTGGAATTACTCTATATCAAATTTTGTTTTCTTCTCCTTGTACTGCATCACGGCCTTATAACCGAGCCTTTCGCTCTTTTCCACGAGGTGGATCTAGTACTAGCTGAGGAGGTGGATGGTTTGGGGGAAATAGGCATAATGCACATTCAGTGACATCTGTAACTCCTAAGATACCTCCTATAGTGTCCTCTTTGTTGCCCCCTGCTTCAACTGATGGCAGAGGTTTATCCAGTGAGGAGATTGTTGCCTTCCACCGGTTTGTTTCTCAGCTTGATCACTTTTCCACAACGCCAACTTCATCATTTGCCCACTCAGGTACTTTTACATCCGTCCTGTCTGCATTAGTTAACACTCCTCAGTGCTTTTGGATCATTGATTTAGGAGCTTCTCATCATATGATTGGTATGTCATTTATTCACCTCCTATCATGTTTGTTCTAGAAAATACAAAGTTCGAATTGCTGAAGGCTCCTTCTCCTCTGTTGTTAGTCAAGGAGATATCCCTGCCACTTCAAATTTATGTCTCATCTGTCCTTTACGTTCCTAACTTCACTTTAAATTTGTTGTCTGTTAGCCATTTAACAAAACACCTTAATTGTGGTCACATTTTTTTCCTTCTTATTGTATGTTTTAGGACATGATAACAAAGAAAACGATTGGTTTGGAGCATGAGAAGGATGGCCTCTACATTTTAGACTTAAATCCACCAGTAGCTACTCTAGCAATAAAGAGGAATGTCTCTTCCACATTAGATGAGTTGCTTTTATGGCATTATAGACTTGGTCACTAGTCTTTTAATGTAATAAGAAAGATGTTTCTTCACATTTTTTTTTCTTAATCTAATGTTTATTGTGGACATTTCCAGTTGGCCAAGCATTGTAGGTCGGTTTATCTTAGTAGTAATAATAATAAGAGTTTTGTACCTTTTTTCTCTTGTGCATTCTAATGTGTGGGGTTGTTCTCCCACCGCATCCTTATCTAGCTTCAGGTATTTTGTAACCTTTGTGGATGATTGCTCAAGAACCATTTGGCTTTACTTATTAAAAAATAAAGGTGATGTGTGTAGCTTTCAAATTGTTTCATTCGATGTTATATTCCTAGTTTAACACTAAAATTCGAGTCTTGAGATCTGACAATGGAGGAGAATACATTTCTTGTGATTTACAATTTTTCCTTGATGCATCTGACATAGTTCATTAGACCACTTGTCCGGGAACTCCTGAACAACATGGGGTAGTTGAAAGAAAAAATAGACATCTTTTTAAGATTGCTAGGGAAATCATGTTCACTATGAATGTGCCTAGGACCTTCTGGTCTGACGCCATTCAAACGGCGGTTTATCTCATGAACAAGATGCCTTCTTGGGTCCTCTCTTACAAGTGCCCTTTAGAGGTTCTGTCTCCAAATGCTTCTTTATTTTCTCTACCCCTAAGAACATTTGGTTGCATCTGCTACGTTCATGTACCCAAATCTGATCTATGCAAATTAGACTTAAAAGCTCTCAAATGCATTTTTTGGGCTATGGAGTTGATCAGAAAGGGTATAAGTGTTATCATTCTCCCACTTGACGTAAGTTTGTATCAAGAGATGTCATGTTCTTTGAATCCATCCCTTTCTTTTCTTCTGATAGATCTCTTTAAGAGGAGCAAGAGAGTGAAGAGTTGTCCCATTTGATTCCACTTCCCATTCCAATCTCTATTTATCAGTTTGATAGTGGTAGTAGTGGTGGAAAGGGGGAGAAAGAGTTGCAATACTACAACCGAAAGAAGAAGAAAGATGGTGTACAAGAAAACGAGCTAGATGGTGTATAGGAACAACACCTGCTTTTCATGAACCACTCCAAGAAGTTACTTTGGAACAAAATCCTGAGACAAGTAATTCCCCTATTCTTTCTCATCCAACATCTATACATGGTTTTGATAATTTGAATCTTGACCAGCCTAGTGCCTTAAGGGGGTGAGAGCTTGTACTCAATATCCAATGTTTAATTTTGTCTTATATTGTGCATTGTCATCGTCCTTTCAATACTTTTCCCTTGCCTTGTCCTTTATCTCTGTTCCTTGCAGTGTATCAGAGGTTTTTCAACAACCAAAATGGCAAAATGCAATGTAAAAGGAAATGAAAGCATTAAAAAGAAACAAAACATGGGAACTAGTTGATCTCCCCAAAGGAAAGAAGCTAATGGGTTACAAGTGGGTGTTTACAATTAAATACAAGTCAGATGACACTGTTGAGAGATATAAGGCACAACTGGTGGCAAAAGGATACACTTAGTTTTATGGCATTGATTACCAAGAAATATTCGCACTGGTAGCAAAGATAAACTCAGTAAGAGTACTTATACCCTTAGTAGCAAACCAGGAGTGACATCTTTTATAATTTGATGTCAATAATGCCCTCTTGAATGGAGATTTGGAGGAAGAAGTATATATTGATACACCAACAAGATTCAAAATGCCTAATGCAAATTACAAGGTTTATAGGCTGAAAAGGCATTGTATGGCTTAAAGCAGTCACCTCGTGCATGGTTTGAAAGGTTTATAACTGCTATAGTCAATGTTGGGTATAAGTAAGCTCAAGCTGATCACATACTCTTTATTAAGTACCAGGACTTCAAAATCATAGCTTTGATTGTTTACGTTGATAATATAATAGTCACAGGAAATGATGAAATAGAGATTGCACAACTAAAGAGGAGTTTGGGAAAGGAGTTTGAAATTAAGGAGTTGGGCTTACTAAAATACTTTCTTGAGATAGAAGTTGCCAGATCAAAACAAGGTATCTTTCTTTCCTAGAAAAAGTATGTGTTGGATCTATTGAAGGAGTCCAAAATGACTGGCTGTAGACCTTGTACTACTCCTATAGAACCTAATCATAGACCGAGAGAGAATGATAGTGAGAGGTTAATTGATGCAGGAAGGTATCAAAGATTGGTGGAATGTTTCATTTATTTATCTTTGACATGTTCAGACATTGCATATACAGTTATTGTAATCAACCAATTCATGCATGCTCCAACTCATGATCAATTGGAAGCTCTATATAGGGTACTCATATATTTAAAGGGTTGTCCTAGAAAGGGTATCTTATATAGAAGACATGGTCATTATCAGGTAGCAGTATATACAGATGCGGATTGGGCTGACTCATTGACTAATCGCAGGTCTATGTCAGGTTATTATTCCTTTGTAGATGGGGAACTGGTGACATGGAGAAGTAAAAAGTAGTTTGTGGTTGCTAGGTCTAGTGCAGAGGCCAAATTCGGGTCAATGGCTCATGGAATTGGTGAATCCTTATGGCTGAAAATGTTATAAGTTGGATTTCCAATGCATGGTCCCATGAATCTCTATTGCGACAACAAAGCTGCTATAAGCATTGCTCATGATCTGGTACAACATAACAAAACTAAACATGTTGAGGTAGATCGACACTTCATTAAAGACCAGCTCAAGAAGGGGAGTATATGTGTATCATTTATTCAGGCAAGAGATCAACTGGCTGACGTGTTTACGAAAGGCCTAAGCGGACCACAGTTTGTGTTGTTGGTTAGCAAGCTGGAAATGACTGATATCTATTCTCCAGCTTGAGGGGGAGTGTTGGAGATGCTACTACTCTACATTACATGTATACATGGGTACTTATGGCTTAAGGGTATTATATACCCATACCTCTTATATATCATGTACAAAAGAATTAATAAATAAATATCATTGTATGAGGAAAGACATCTCGTATGATTCCCCTCTCATTCTTCTTCTTCTTCTTTCTTTCTTCGTCTTTCTTTATTTCTTCTTCTTCTTCCACAATCCTAAAAGGGTTGCAGGTATTTAACTAGTAGTTGGGATGAGGTTTGTTGTTCTTGTTGTTTCATTTTTTCTTACATTGTAAGTCACAAATCTTTTGTTTGATGGTATGCTTCTCACACATTGATTAACTGAATTTGTATTATTGACTTCTTACTTTCAAAGATGTATGAATGTGCTTCAGTCTATAACAGTGCAGCAAGTATGGAATCAACTTAATCTCGCAATGATTATGTAGATGATAACACTCTTAATTTTAAATATCTAGTGTAAAATGGAGACTTGTTTCTAGTATAGCAAATGTGCTCCATGTATTGGTGCTTCTTATTACTTTTGCTTGGGACAGGGTGCTATTTCACATCTGAAATTTTCAGCTTCAGCTTCAGTTGAGGTTGGTGGAAAACAAACACTACGACAACATTTATGGTTGATGGCATTACCTAAAGAGTGAAGTACCATGATACATGCATTCTGTGTCTCTTCTCGCAGTTCTCTTTTCTCCATTTGCAATACCTATGCGGATCATTTCTTTTTCTATTTGTTTCTTCTTTAATTTTTTATAGATATATACATATTTGTCATGTCACCTTTGTACCTTAAGATTCTCATAAATGATCATCATGACACTTTTTAGATTTCGGAAGGCAATGAAAGAGTCTCTAGCACTAGTGATGCTCACATAATCTTGCTTTGTTTCTTTGTATTTTGCTGGTGCTCTTGCTGTCTTCTGTTTATACCTTATGGTCATAAACCCAATTGATGAAGAATCATCAGTAGGCAGCAGTCCATTTCCACTTCTCAACAAGGGGTCAAGTATTATTATGAATTATTATTATAATAAATAGAGTTTGGATTGAGTTAGTAAATGCGTCCCTCAAGGGTCTGGACTCTGGTCAACAGCCGCAGGGGTATTTTTTAAACCATTCTTGTTGATACACATTCTATTTTAGGAAAGTTAAAATGGAGGAGGGGTTATTTAATTTCCAGAATTTGTGTACTTTAGGATTCTTTTTTATTTATTTATTATAAAGCTGTAAATGGGCAGTTTTGCCAATGGTTGGAAGTCACTGAAACATGTCTTTTCTGGTTGCTATACTGGTAACAGTATGTATTCTATTTAAATGGAACCTCACCCCATATGATTGGCACTGAATAAATAGTTTACTATCTCATTTGAGCTGGTTTTTTTTTTTTTAAAGATTTGAAGTTGGACTTCTGCCTCTAAAACCCATAGTTGGACTGTGGTACCTCAAGTGGTTTGGAACTACTGTTGGTTTTTCCCTATCCTTCTCTATTCTTCTCTGTGATTAAGCTGTTCTATTGCCATTATCAAGTTGTTGTTCTGACTTCTGATCGTACTAATCATACGGCTACATCATAGGATCTGTTGAAGAGTTTCAATCAATGCTACAAGGCTGCAAGAGTGATTGTACACTTTTTACATTTGCAACCTACCATTACATCATCCAAGTGGTGCTCAGATAAGTTGCTGTTTTTCTTTTTCTTTTTTTTCTTCTTTTTTCTCTGTGGATTTCTGTGAGCTGTTTCTCATCATCATCACTGTGTTTTCATCTCTGAAATTCAGATTTGGGATCTTTTACTAAATCAGACCTGTAGACACTACATAGTCCAACATATTTTTCCATTTGATTGTTTGGTTTGCTGAATCCTATAAATCTGATATTCTGATCAAGAGTTATTATTGATAAATCAGTGTTTCACTTTGTTTGATCATTTTCTGCTGAGATTTTTGAAGAAAAGAAAAACAGAAAACATCACCCAGGAGGATGTTTCTGCTGAGATTTTTAAGACAAACCTGAGTTTCATATATTAATACACTTACACAATTCTGCGGGGTCTGATTTTTGGTGGGGTTACTCCTACTTCATCACTCTATCAATCTGCAAAGTTTTATTCTATTCCGAGTGTCCCAAGCTCAAGTTCTGGAGACTCCTAAATCTGTCCAGATTCTGGAAATTTTTAAAGCTTCAAGTGGACTACCTGAGTATACCCACACTTTGAGTTATGCTATAACTTAATCTGATTCTGGACACAAAACTTGGGCCCATAACCTGCAGGAACTAATAACCTATAAGCTGCCTGCATCACCAATTCTGTAAGAGAACTTCGTATAAGTATTCTATGCTAAGATGTAGTTGTGGATGAACAACTTCTGTTCTTGCTTACATGAGGGAGTACTAATCCTCTTGTTGCCTCTGTTTCGAAAGCAGAAATAGATGATCGGGTGGGGACCCATATGAATTAGAACAGTAGAAGATGATCTGATGAGGACATTGGGTCCAGGCATGAGTTCTAGGTCTAATAGAGGAGGCGCAAGAGATATGTACCCATGTTATGGTTCCATTAGAGTCTTTTTTATTTATTTTATGTTACTTCATGTCTCTTGTTGGAAGATGACACATGTTTGCGAGGGTATTTAAGACTTCAGTAGTTGTTTAGGGGTATTTTCATTATTATTTGTAGTTAAGGAGTATTTCTATCATGAGATTGGTAGATAGGGGTATTTTGGTCTACTTTCTATCTTATGTAATTTGCCCTAGCCATGAGACTATTTATAGAGCCCACAACCAGGCTTTATTTTTATGCAATAATATTTGAAATTTTGTCTAACGGCTCTTCTTCTTCTTCCTTATTGTGTTCGCAGGATAGAGACCCAAAACCTTGGAATGGGACTAGGCCCCCACCTAGTTTAACGTTGGTGGTGGAGGTCACTCCCTTCCCCTTGGGTTAAAGGTCTGTATTCTTATTCTTTTTTCTTTTCTTTTTTCATAGTTTTCATACTTTTGTTGAAATTCAGAAGTGCTGAAGCTGACCCTGTTGCACGAGAATCACTACCACAATTGCAGGAGCCACGTTGTAATCAATCCGACTCTTCCCAAGTGTCTTACAAGTCTGGGTGACACTCCTTACACAGCCATCCGACCATTCAAAGCTGTATTGAAAGTTCTCGCCTGTCCACTTACAGCTAGGCTTGAACATCTAATACAGGGTGCCTGCATGATCTCCTCCAACTCTCAAACCCCAACAGATTTGGAGGTGTGGCTTCTACAGGGTAATCAGCATACCTGGACGATCCTAGAGGAGAAGAAATCTTTCCAAAACTTTGAGCCAATTCAAAGTTATACCTGGGGAAAACCAAATCAGGCATGAATAGCTCCTACCAAACTGATCCTGCAAGAACAATCACCACAACCAGACTATTGGGGCTTTGCATGTGGGATTTTTCCTGGGACGACCCTAGAGGTGGGGTCCCACTTTTGAGAATTTCAAAATTAAAAAAAAAAAAAAAAACCCAGACAAGGTATTCAAAGGCAAGCGGCTATTCTTTAGATTGGGAAAATTCAAAATTTTGGATAGACTTTGATTGCAATCATTCATAAAGGCATCGAGGAGGTGTTCTACATACAAATCGGGTATTGGTTTCTCTCTTTTGACTCTCTTTTCAAATTCCTAAAATTAAGGACTTTTGGCATGTTGTGACATATGGCTTGGAATTGAGTTTTCCTGGCCTAAACAGATCACTCTTAGAATAATGTTTTAATCCTAAAATATATTATAAACCTAATCTAAACCCTTTCTAGTAATTCCTAGAGTTATTTTGGTTGTTTTCCTTGATTTTGGCCTAATTTAGGCACTTTGGAGGAAATTCTGAGTTATGATATTTTCTGGGCACCAACCCTAATTCTTCGTTCCCTAAGTTATTGTGACCATTCCATATCATTTATTAAGCCATTATTTGTTTATTATTTTGTAAGTCTTAATTCTTCTAATACATAATGAATACAACTAATGAACTGCCTGAATTTGGGTTTGGACTGTGCAAGTATGAATCTTGTTTATTTTTCTTTATTATTTTAGTAATTTTATTCTTATGTGTACACACTCACTACCCTACATGCATGCTGCATCAGATTTGGTATCAGAGCTTAGGTTTAGGGTTTAGTTACCCGTAGGTTGCATCTTAGGTGTAGTTTTGCATATTCTGACATAGCATTGCATACTTTATTTTATTTATTTATTTTTCCCACTCATATTTTCTTTTTGATTTTCTCACCCATAATGTGTCATTTGGTGTATACCCACTAGATCTGGATGAGATTATCACTGCAAGATGTCCCTAAAAGCAGGAACTAGTTTCTAGCTCACTCAGGATTCGGCCTTTAAGGACTTAGAAAAGAGGGTGGATAGGTTAACCCTAGTTATGGAATCTAACTACAAGAACACCATAGAGAAAATCCGTAAAGAGTTGGATCCCCATTCTATGAGAGGTTCTTAGGAGGGGAGAGAAGCCTAAATAGGTCATACTCTTGACCACCTTTTAAGTCATGGATCTATCCATAGTCAGGGCAGACACACTCCTAGTCCTAACCCTAGACATGGGCCCAAGAGGACCCCACCTAGGGTTAAGTCTCCACTTCACTCTGAGGGACCTGAGGTGGGGTTCCCACACAGAGATGAGATCCCTGAGTTTGAGGATGAGGATGTTGATCCTAGGGGTCTCAGGAGACAACATGGGGATAGAGATCGTAGAGATCAAAGAGACCTAGAGAAGACAACTCTGAAAGGCATGATGATTGAGGTTTCCACATTTGATGGGAACCCAGATCCCAAATGCTTCTTGGACTGGATTAGAGGCATGGACTAGTACTTTGACTAGTATGATATCTTTCCTCATAGGCAAGTCAAATCTGCTAAGATGAAGCTGGTTAGGTCAGCTCAGGTGTACTAGGATTTAGTTGAGCAACAGATCTATTAGAGACATGAGAGACCCATTTCTAGCTGGATAGAGATGCGTGAGAAGCTTAAGGAGAAGTATGTTCCACGTTATTATCACACTAGGTTTCTCGAATAGTATAACGTAGTCCGTCAAGGATTATCTAGCATTGTGGACTATATCACGAGGTTTAATGATCGTAGACTGAGATGTGGAGTCCGTGAAAATCCAAAGATGACCATCACTCATTTCAAGATGGGGCTTCGACCTGAGATTCAAAAGGAGCTTATATCCTACTATATCACCACCCAAAAGCAGATCTACAGGATAGCACAGGACATGGAGAAGTATGTGAGACCTTCAGTTCCATGACCTCATGTTCCTAAACGCATGGATATTAGATCCCCATTAAGAAGACAACCACTGAGAGTTGGTATTGAGCCTTTTAGGATTGACCCAGTACTTAATCGAAGAAAAGATGAGGCTAGAGTTTGTTCTTTAGGTAATTCTGATAGATGTTACAAGTTAGGTGGGGTAGGTCATCATTCCAAGGTTTATCCTACATGTAAAGAACTTGCTCTATTTATAGAGGACAATATCGATGAGCTGTATAGAGATCAACAAGTAGATGATGAGAGACTGGTATAGATGAGATTGTTGATCCTGTCCAGACCCCAAGTGATGATGGAGATGGAGGATAGTTATCATGATACCTTCCCATTCTAGTGACCCCTCTCCCTAGACACCTATCTAGGTAGTGAGATGTGCTCTCACCCAGTCTGTTCCAGAAGAGGATTGGGAAAAGATTACCATCTTTTGTACCCTTACCAAATGTGAAGAGAAAAGTTGTAGAGTTATATGGACAATGGAAGCTGCACTAATGTGGTTTCTACTGATAATGTGAAGCGACTTGGACTCACCACCACTCCCCATCGTTAACCCTATCAAGTGTCGTGGGTAGATGCCTCTTCCATCCCAGTCACCCATAGATGTCATGTGCCTATTGAGTTCGGTCAGTATAAGGACAAAATATGGTGTGATGTCATGCCTATGGATGTAAGGCATATGATCCTAAGCCGACCTTAGCTCTTTGATTTGAACGCCATGTTGTATGGCAGGACCAACACGTGTGTGTTTGAATTCAAAAGTAAGAAAATCAAGCTCACTCCACTTTCGCCAAAAGCTCAGTCTGGAGACAAGAGTCAAGTGAATCAAGGGAATGATGTAAAGGGTCCACAGTCAAAGACCTTGAACATTCTTAGCCCTAAGGAGTTTGAGAAGGAGGTTTAGGGGGATGCACCAATGTTTGCATTAGTAGCTAAAGTAGTGACCCCTGACCCTATTTCTAATATCACAGCCGAGGTAGAGGCTCTCATAAGAGAGTTTGGAGAGATGTTCCCCGAGGACTTTCCAGATGAGCTTCCACTGGTACGTGATATTCAGCATGCCATAGATATGGTTCCATGAGCAACTCTTCCAAATCTATCGCATTATAAGATGAACCCTATAGAGCATGCCGAGTTGAAGCGACAAGTACATGAACTATTGAGAAAGGGTTTGATCAGGGAGAGTATGAGTCCATGTGTTGTACTTGCACTTCTCACTCCGAAGAATGATGGGTCTTGGAGGATGTGTGTTGACAGTAGAGCCATCAACAAGATCACGGTACGGTATAGGTTTCCCATCCCTAGGCTTGATGATATGTTGGACATGATGACGGGAGCTATTATCTTTTCCAAGATAGATCTTAAAAGTGGCTACCATCATATTAGAGTTAGGCTAGGGGATGAGTGAAAAACCACCTTCAAGATGAATGACGGACTATATGAGTGGCTTGTTATGCCCTTTAGACTTTCAAATGCTCCACGTACTTTTATGAGGGTTATGACACAGGTATTGAGGCCCTCTATAGGGAAGTTTCTGGTTGTATACTTTGATTATATTCTTATATACAACCTTAGTTAGGAGGTTCACCTGAGCTATTTGCAGAGTGTATATGAGATACTCCGTAGGGAGAGCTTATACGCAAATCGTAATAAGTGTGCATTCATGACACCACATGTTATCTTCTTAGGATTTGTTGTATCAGATGAGGGGATGACCACTGATCCTGAAAAAAACAAGTTGATTGTAGAATGGCCTAAACCTAGTAGCATTCATGAGGTTCGTAGTTTCCATGGTTTAGCCACATTTTATAGGCGGTTCGTCCGGGGATTTAGTTCCACCATGGCACCTATTACGGACTACATCCGTAAAGGTGAATTTAAGTGGACCAAGGCCTTAAAGGAGATTAAGGATGACTGAAGTTCCTGTCATTTGACTTCCTGACTTTTCTAAAGTCTTCGAAGTTGCATGTGATGCATCTAGGGTTAGGATAGGCGGTGTCTTAACTCAAGAATGGCATCCAATGGCTTATTTTAGCAAGAAATTAAATAAAGCCAAACAAAAGTATTTCACCTATAACAAGGAATTCTATGTGTTGATCCAGTCTTGCAGGTATTGACAATATTACCTCTTGCCATAAGAGTTCATCTTATTTTCTAACCATGAGGCTTTAAGATTTATAAGAAACTTAACTCACGGCATACCAAGTGGGTGGAGTATCTTCAGGAGTGCAGATTTGTACTGAAACACAAAGTCGGTTCAGAGAACAAGGTTGCAGATGCATTAAGTAGAAATGTCTACATACTGCAGACGATAAGCGTACAGGTTACCAGCTTTGATAGACTTAGAGAGGATTATGAGTCTTGTTTAGATTTTGGCACCATCTTCCACTCTTTGTAGGGCGATCAACTGATGAAGGGCAACAAATTTGTTATTCAGGACGGATATCTCTTCTGAGGTACACGATTGTGTCTTCCTCACACTTCTGTGAGGGACTTTTTGATTTGGGAGATGCATATAAGTAGTGTGGCTAATCACTTTAGTCGAGACAAGACCATTGCTCTAATTGAGGATCGTTTCTATTAACCCAGTTTGAAATGGGATGTGGAAAAAGTGATAGAGCAGTGTTGTACTTGCCAGGTGGTAAAGCAGAAGAACTAGAGTTCAGGTTTGTATTCCTAGTTTCCAGTTCCTCACACTTCATGGCAGGATGTGAGCGTGGACTTCGTGTTAGGTCTTCCTTGTTTCCCGAGGTAACATGATTCCATGATGGTTGTAGTGGACTGTTTTTTCAAAATGGCTTACTTCATACCATGTGCCAAGACTTTGGATGCCTCCAAGGTCGCTCATCTACTCTTTGATGAGGTAGTCCATTTACATAGGGTGCCCAAGTCCATAGTGTCTAACCATGACGTTAGGTTTGTTAGTTATTTATAGAAGACACTGTGAAAGATAATGTGTACCAAGCTGTAGTTCTCTTCTGCTTACCATCCTCAGAAAAATGGGTAGACTGAGGTGGTGACCAGAAGCCCAGGGACATTACTTAGATATCTGATTTTGGTCAGTGAGAACCTTAGGGCATGAGATAGTGTCTTGTCTACCGCAGAATTTGCATAAAATAGTTCGGTTAATAGAACAATTGGCATGAGTCCATTTTATATAATCACAGGTTATAGACCTAGGGCTCCTATAAACCTCATTCCTATGTCTGCATCCCATCGTCTATTTGAGTTTGCATTTGCATTTGCATCGCATATTTATTCATTATACCAAGAGATTAGGCGTAGAATTGCTATGAGGAATGAGAGATATAAACAGTTGGCTAATTTGCACTGTTCACATCGTGAGTTTTAGATCGGTGATTTAGTTATGGTACGTTTCTATCCTGAGCGATACTCAGCTGGGGTCGCACGAAAATTGCATGCGAGAAGCTCGAGACCTTACGAAGTTCTGAACAAGATTGGACCTAATACGTATGTTTTGAATATTTCTACTAACTAAAGGGTCAACTCTACATTTAATGTGGAGGATCTTGTACCCTATCATGGTCATTCCACACCTAATCTTGAGCCTTTTGTAGACTCATAAACATTGACCCCTTAGCCTCCTCAACCTATGCCACCATTTTCACCAGTCACTACTTGTAGGAAGGAGATTGAGGCCATTTTAGAGGACCAAATTTTTTTCACTCGATGGGGAGGTTACCAGAGATACCTCGTCAAGTGGAAAGGTCAATCAGATATTGACAGTATATGGTTGGTAGAGATCGAGTTGCAACGCCTTGATCCTAACATTCTGGAGCAATATCGTAGCTGTTTAGTGTCAAAGACGACTCTTTCCCAAGAGAGGAGAGTTGATAAGGACATCGTTTCCAGACGCGAGTTCCAGACTTACCAGAGGAGGCATAGGAGAGATGTGCCCATGTGGTTCCAATAGAGTCCTTTTTATTTATTTTATGTCTCTTGTTGGAAGGGGACACATATTGTGAAGATAGCATTGTCTTTAGCTATTTATTTTGGTTTTTTTGTTAGGGTAAGGCTGTGTACATCTTGCCCTTCCCAAACCCCACGTTAGTGGGAGCCCCGTGCACTGAGTCGCCCTTTTTTATTGTAGTTTCGGGGTATTTTGGTCTAGGCATATTAGTCTTGGAGGGCCTTTTTGGCCAACTGCTATTTTGTGTATTTAGACCTAGCCATGGGAGGGTTATTTAAACCCCCACGCCTAACACTTTTATTTATGAAATAATACAAACAAATTTTTAATTGTTTTCTCACAGTTCCTTCTTCCTCCTCCTTGAGTTGCAGGTTGAAGCTCCTAAAACCCTGTGGTGGGACTAGGCCCCCATCTAGTTTAACGCTAGTGGTGGAGGCCACTCTCCCCTTGAGTTGAAGGTCTTGTTCCCCTGGGAGATCAACAATTGAAGCTATTTTCTTGCTTCGGCGATTGATGGAAAAATATAGAGAAAAGAAGAAAGATCT
>JAOXJP010115824.1:0-13982 GCA_025762735.1 Platanus orientalis
TTGTCCTCTCACACTGACTCCAAGCTCGTTGAAGGACAGGTAATCGAAGAGTATGAAGCCAAGGAGGAGAGAATGAAAAAATACCTAGCCATAGTCAGGGAGCTCATGTCCCACTTCAAGGCTATCGAGATTAAGCATATTTTGAGATGTTAGAATGAGCACGCCGACCGGCTGGCATGGTTGGCCTCTGATGACAGATACGTCATGGACAACCGACTGCCAGTAAGTAGACCCAATCAACCCAGCATGGAAGATAAGCCAAATCTCTATATGTGTACGAATGTGCCAGCGAATGATTGGAGGATGCCAATTATAAAGTTTTTGAAAATGGGAGCTCTGCCATCAAATCAAGGAGAGGCCCAAAAACTGAAGTTGTGTGCTAGTCGCTACACTTTAATTGGAGAACTCCTTTACAAGCGAAGTTTCACCTTACCTTAGTTAAGGTGCCTGTCACCAGCCGAGGCAGACTATGTCATAAGGGAGGTCCATGAGGGAATCTATGGAAACCAATCGGGTAGTCAGTCTGTCGTTAACAAATTGATTAGAGCTGGATACTACTAGCCGATGATGCAAGCCGACTCAGCAAGCCATGTGAGGAAGTGCAATAGCTGCCAAAGGTTTGCCAACATTCCCAGGCAGCCAACTGAGGAGCTCTCACCCATTACCAAACCGTGGCCCTTTACTCAGTGGGGAATCGACATCGTAGGACCACTGCTCTTGGCGACGAGGCAGAGGAAGTTCCTTGTTGTGGTAGTCGATTATTTCACAAAATGGGTTGAGGCCGAGGTGCAAATGTATGTAACTTCGTTTGGAAGTCCATAATTTGTCGATTTAGGATACCACAAGTCATCATTACCCACAACGGAAAATAGTTTGACAATCAACATTTCCATGAATTCTACTCCCAGTTAGGGATCAAGAACCATTCTCCTCCCTAGCATATCCTCAGGCCATTGGACAAGTGGAAGTCACTAACAGAACTATATTGAAGATCATCAAGACTAGGTTGGAGGCGTCGAAGGAGCAGTGGGCTGATGAGCTACCAGGTGTCCTCTAGGCATATAGAACAACCCCAAGAAGTACCATGGGAAAGACCCCCTATGCCATGGCTTTTGATTGCGAAGCAGTGATATCAATGGAAGTCGAGATGGCAAGTCTGAGAATTCAGGAATCACATGCTAAGGGGTCAGAGAAAGAGTTGCTCCTAAACCTTGACTTACTAGAGGAAAGGAGAGGGGAAGCCACCATTTGCATGACAACTTATCAACAAAGGATAATGAAGTATCACAAAACCCGAGTGCAGCTGCAGTGCTTCTAGAGCGGGGACCTCGTCTTTCGAAAAGTGAGCATAGCAACACATGTTCTAGGAGACAGAAGGCTAGGACCCAATTGGGAAGGTCCCTACCGAGTCACCCGGATTACACGAAAAGGAACCTATTGCCTAAAATCTATGGATGAAAAGACCCTACCCCGACCATAGAACATTGAACACTTGAAAAGGTATTACCAATAGTCATGTAATCTTTTATTCATAATAGTAAAATTTGTCTACTGTCGAGCGTGACATAGTACTCTACTACAATGGTCTACAATGAACGCCCTGAGTGGAGTCATAAAAATGGACTAAGTTCAGTAACTCGACCCCTCGATCTACTACAATGAACGACCCGAGTAGAGTCGTAAAAATGGACTAAGTCTAGTAACTCGACCCCTTAGTCTACTACAATGGTCTACAATGAACACCTCGAGTGGAGTCGTAAAAATGGACTAAGTCTAGTAACTCGACCCCTTGGTCTACTACATTTGTCTACAATAACGGTCTAAAACTAAAGTCTCGAGTAGTCTAAAGCGACCCCTCGGCCTAACAACAATGGATGATGATTGCCATGCTGAGGGGCACCACGAAAATAGATAAGCGATTCACCAAGCGATCAATATATCAACAAAGAAAGGAAAGAAAATTTCAATTCATGATAGTAAAAAAAAAAAGAAGCCAGGGATCTATATATGAAGGTCCCTCAGTCATTACAAAAATACATATGAAGAAGAGTCTCTGAGAGGTCGCGTCATCTTTCTCTTGATCGACGACCGCTTCCTCATTTGGTTACTGCACAACAGACGTTGATTCAGCATTGGCCCTCAGCATAGAAAGGCCAAGGTCAGGATATATCCTCAAAGCTCAGCGATGGAGAGTCTCAAAACTGCTGATAAAATACTTCGTCATCTCGTCATTAAAGGCCTTAGATTGTATATAAGCTGCAACTACCTCATTTATAGCCTTTTCTTTCGCTGCCTCTTATTGGGACTTTATCTCATCCAGAGACATCCGCAAAATAGCGGCAGTAGCCCTTTCTCCCTCAGCCTCGTCTCGGGCCTCCTCTAGTGCATCCTCGATGCCTTTGAGCCAATACTCGGTATCGGTTAATTTATCCCTCAGAACTTTTCATTCGGCCTCTACCTTAGATAACTTTTCCTTAAGGTCCTTGGCGTAATTGTTGGTGGCGAGCGGATGATTAGCAAGGGCGGTCACTTTTGTCAACACCTACAACAAAGAGATTCAGTAAGGCGAGACGAAGGGACGCAATTCATAAAAGAGAAAAAAAGGAAGTTTACCCTCCCAATGTCAAAAAGGGTGCTCCTGACCAAAACTTCAGTGCTATTGGGCCACAGGCTTTTCAGATCTTGTTTAGAGACGACCGAGCGTAGATGACCAATAACTTTTATCTCCTCGGCCAGCAAAGAAGGAGCAACTTTCTCCTTTCCCTTAGACGAGTCTTCTACGTTGTACGAAGGAAGATTCTTGATGCACTCGTTGAAGGAAGGAATATAATCTAAAGTGACCTCCAACTCAACAACTGAAACGGGAGGCTGCACAACCGATGCAGGGGCCAGCAAAAGAGTCGGCCCAGAATGATCTTTCTCCACCGAGTGATGTTAAGAAAACTGTGGTTTTTTCTAAGAGCTGCTAGGGGTCGACTTGGCCTACACTCTCTTCAAGGACTACTTTAAGGGAAGAACTGACATATCTGCACATGTAAGCGGACATTTAAAAAAAAATCCTTGACCAGTTGGAAGAGGAGGCAAGCTAGATGCCTGACCGATGGGGATAGAAGATGAGCCAGGTGCTTGACCCACTGCGAGTGAGGATGATGGGATCTCTGGGCCGAACAAGTATGTGGAAAGAGACTTGGAATTCACCAACAGAGAAAAATCTTGGACTGGGTGTGTGAAATCCCGTCCCAGCCTCTTAAGTTGAGTATTAGACAAGGGGGGCTCAACTAATGCTACAAAAACTAGGAATATTAGACTGACCCAATGAATAAAGAATGAGGAAGGTTGATGCAACCAAGAACATGGTTCAAAATCTTACCCGATATAGGCTGTATCACGCGAGATGTATCGGTACCGCAGCAGTGCGAGACGATAAGGGCATATATAGCGAAAAACCAGAGTCATGACAGGTTATCACGAGATGTATCGCACGATACACATGCATCTCGCGATAACATGTCCATTTTGGACATTGTTTGGGTATAAAATGCTTACAGGCATGCGATACAAGGGGTATTGCATGCGCGTCTTGTAGAATCATCCCTCCCTATCGCAAATGCCAAAAACACTCTAAAATCCCTTTTTTTGCAATTTCTTACTTCACTTACCTTCTAGAGACTAAATCTAAGATTCCATTTGAGCTATTTCATTTAAAAAGGGAGATTTGAGCCAGATTGAATGATTGAACCCGAAACCCCAAATTTTGATAAAAGCTTCGGTAAACTCTCTATTTCTTCTCTATTACTTGTGAATTTTTTATATGTTCTACATTTACATGCAATAAAATGAGCCATTTTAGAGAATCTATCAACTATAACAAATACTATATCTGTTTGCTTTTGAGCTTGCGGCAACCCAAAAATAAAATCCATACTAACACCTGTCCATGGTGCAGTTTCAACTGGTAGTGGAGTATATAATCCAACATTTGTATCTCCTACTTTTGATACTTGGCATATATAACATCTTTCCACATATCTCTTTACATCTCACTTCAACTTGGGCCAAAAGTAGCTTGTCTCAAGTAAAGCTAAAGTCTTGTGTTAGCCAAAGTGTTATTCACCATACAATTCTTTAATGAATTTCTCCTTTATAAAACAATCAGGAACACAAAGACGAGTTTCCTTGAAAAGAAACTCATCCTGAAGACAATAATCATCTCTATTGCCCTTAATAATTCCTCGTACAATGGGTCCAAAGAAAGCAAATTCTTTATAGAGATCTTTAAAAGAGTTAAATTCAATCACTTATATTTGCATTATAGTGTGAAACATTGACATTCTACTTAAAGCATCTACAACTTTGTTATGAATTCATGTCTTGAGCTTCAAAGTAAACACAAACTCTTACAAGTAACTTGTCCACTTTTCATGTCGTGGGCTCAAGCTCTGTAGGCTATTCAAATATTTCAAAGCTTCATGATCAGAATATAGTACAAACGCCCTTTAAATGAGATTATTTCTCTAGTGCCTCAAAGTTTGAAAAATGGCATAAAATTCAATATCATATGGAGAACATCGAAGTTTTACTCCATTGAGTTTCTCACTAAAAAATGCCATTGGTCTACATGTTAGGTATTTTTTTGTATAGTCAATTTTTATTCCAAAACTTGTAAGTACATGTTGTGTAGAGTGTGATCATTGTATTGGACCATGTACTTAATTGTAAATCTATGTAAGTCCAAGTCAAGTCTGGTAAATTCTTCAAGAATATCATAAAGTCAGAAAGACCACAAACATCAAAGAAACGTAAACTACAATGGAGATCAACAAGTCTTAAACAATGCAACTTCAAGAAGCCAAGCTAACGTAAAGGTAAATTGGAAAAGGTATGGTAAGTGGGGGTTTGGGAAAGAACCATAAACTGACCATAGCATGACTTAGATTAACTAAAGCCATTTAAGAAGGTCTCACCAAGTGTAGACCAAAGAGAGGATCCAAATTGGCAATAAATAAATAAATAAATGTGCTGAAACGTAAAAATGACCTAACTTAAAATGACCATAACTTTTGATCTTGACGTCCGCTCGTGGCTTGTAAGTACTCAAAGTGATCATATCGTTGAGAATATTTTGAAAATGGAATAAAATGAGGGATCATAAGTATTTGAATGCTCGAAAGTTGTGCTTGAGCACTCAAATGATCTTAGAAAATAAAAACAACTAACTATTTTTGTTCGAGCTCTCCAACCAATATTCGAGCACTCGAATCATTGAGTTTGAGTGCTTGGATAGTAACATTGGAGTTCTCAAATGTTTTAGAAATGGAAAAAATATAATGGCTCTTTTAAAATGGCTAGTTTTTTTTTTACCGACGGAAAAAAGACATTGGGGGCTTCTAGAGTGTTTTTTTGACACTCTATAGATAGGGGACAAAGCCCAAATAGATTAAAAATTTGGGTGAATGAATTTATAGTAAAATCTCTCTTGAATCAAGCCAAAAGTTTTAGGTTTCGAGCAAAAATATTATATTTTTATGGACCTATGACCTTGAGTTTGAGCCAATGTTATGTCATATCAAGGTCTTATTATAAGCTTCCTAAACACATAATTACAACTCTTGGAAGCTAGATGGTGGATTCTTATAGTTAAATTAGCCTATATAAGAAGCAACCTGTATCAAGGAGGAAGTTTTACATCATTCAACACTTCTATTAAAGTTCAGAGCTTTTACTGGAGCCACTAGAGGTGGATTCTCACTACACTTGCTAAAACTAAGTGTGTTTAGTCCATCTGAGTCACTGGATAGAGAGCACCCACTAGAAACACTAGGAGCGTACCTATAAGAGAGTGAATTCTTTGGAACTTGTAAGTGAATATCATGTTTGATTAATTTTCCTGTAATAGTTAGTTGAACTATTAATAGAATTTAATAGGCCTAGGGGTGAGCTAGTTGGAAAGTGGATGCAGGCCCGGAGTGATGGACTACTATAAATCTCTGTGTTCTTGTGGTGTGTTCACATTTTATCTTATCTTGTGTTTTATGCTTATTCTTTTATACAGTTTTCTAACACATTAAGTGACTTTAACTAAGGTTAAAGTAAAAGAATTAATCAAAAAACCCTAGGGAATTTATCAGTCTGTCTCCCACTTTGCTATAAGTAGCAATATAGTGCATGATGAAGAGTAGTTGTCTATGATAAATTCATAGAGATTTGATTTACTTGATAGAATATTCCACTGCATATTAAAGCAAACACTTAAGTAAATTAAAAATGGACTTAATAGTTAAATAATTTAAAATATGTGTAAAGTTCTTATTCACCCCACTTTAGGATCCCATTTTGGATATTTCACTATCTTCTTGATTCAACACCGCACAAATGCCAACTTCTGATGCATCACAATATATTTCAAACATCTTATCAATGTGTAGTAATGCAATGATAGGTTTAGGCAATCTTTTTTTGATAGATTAAAAACTCTTCTTTGCTTCATTGGTTCACTGAAAAACACATTTCTTCATGCAATCTAGAATTGGAGCAACAATGGTAGTGAAATTCTTAACGAATTGACAGTAGAAGGATGCTAAACTATGAAAGCTTCGCACATCATGCACACTACGGGGTGTTGCCCAGTTAAGAATAGTCATCACTTTGGATTGGTTTGCTTGAACTTTTGTTTCAAACACTTCATAGCCCTACAATACCACGTGGTCCATCATAAAAGAATGCTTCTTTTTGTTAGCAAACAACTGCTCCATTCGAAGAGTAGTTGTGGACATTGGGGTTCAGGGGGTGTGTGTGTGAGAGACTTTCGGTCCTTGCCCTTGGGTTTTGAGCCACATTGGGTGCAAGGGTTGCTAACCTTAAGGTTAGGCTTTGTTGGGAGTCACCGCCAACTCAAGATTAATTGATGGAGTTAGACATCAATTCTCTTCTTTAGGAAAGAGGAGAAAACTCTAGATTCGAAGGTCTAGGGGTTTAACTCCTAGGACAAGTCTACTTTCTTAAGATAAATGGTAAGTTGTTTAGTTGCATTTGGGGAAGGTGTTAGGCACCCCAAATACCCACTTTTTAGGGTGACTTTTTGTATTTGGACATGCTTTAAACTATCCTAAGGTTCATGCCTGTGAAAGGAAAAAAATGCAGATTTCTGTATTTTCTACAGGCTTAACGGCTGATTATGTTTCTAAGGCTTGAATTTAATTTAGGGTAAAATTAAGGTGTTGGCTTCTGGAAAATCCAAAAACTTGCCATTTTAGTTTTGGTCTTCTTCAACAGAGGGCCCCACAGATTTATGACTTTTAGAGGGATGGTGGACCTCCCTAAAGTCCTCATGCACTTTCCTTAGGGTTAGAACAAACCTTGATGCAAAGTGTGGAATAAAAAGTGAAAGTTTATTTTTTATGTCTCAGGGGCTTAACGTTTGAATTTCCAACACCTGAATTTAATTCAGAAGAAATTTAGGCGTTAGTTATTGGTGAGATCAACAACTAACCTGAAATTGTTCAACCCCTTCTATGGGCCCCCTTGTACCTTGGGATTTGTCTAGGGAAGGGGAGTATCTCCCTTGGGGTTGGGCTATCTTAAATCCGAAATTTGATCTCTATAGGTACAAAAGTGGGAGGGAAAAAAGATTTGTGCATTTTTTTGTTTTTTAGGCCTAACGCTTGAATTTAATTCGAATGCCTGATTGTTCAATGTCTGAATTTAATTTAGGGTGAAATTCAAGAGTTAGTTGCTGGACAGACCCATAACTAACCCTAAATTTTTATGGGTTTCTGTGGGTCCCAGTGATGTGGGATCCTTGCAGAAGGGTGGTCAATCCCCCCTAGGATCAGAATGTTCAATCTCATAAGTTGGGACTTTTGTAAACACAAAGATCTACCCTCAAAGGAAGGACAGATTGGCCATCTCACATAGGCTTAATGCCTAAATTTATACCTGACGCTTGAATTTCTTAACGCTTGAATTTTAATTCAGGAGAAATTCAGGCATCAGTTGATGGAAACCAGTAACTAACCTTGGGTTTTGGGACCTTTGTGTGGGTCCTAAGAAGGTGAAAAATTACAAATAGGGGTGGGCCCTTTTTGTGGTCCATAACTTGTGCCCTAGGCCCAAAACAACATACAAAATATTTTTAAAAAGCTGATTTTTAACATAGGCCTAATGCTTGAAATCTATCATAATGTCTGAATTTCCCCTCAACACTTGAATTAAGCATTAGGGAGGGAAACCAACGCCCACAAAGGTGCATGAACACAAGGTTGGATCCTAGAGGGATATGTTGGCATGTGACCAGGCTAAGGAAGAACCAAGGTTCACTAGGGTGGGTCTTAGATCCTAACGCCTGATTGCTTCCCTATCCAGTAGTTAAACATTTTGGATTTGGGGCCCTTATGGGCACTACAAAATTCTAATTTTTTAATAGAAGTAGGCACATACCAGAATAGTATCATATATAAAAAATACCTACAGATCATGTCTACAAAATTCAACATAAAATGGACAACTTGCTTGGATACATAAGCATAAAAGACAGGTTTTTTGGGTCTGTTTGTGTGGGCCTCGATTTTTGCATGACGGGTAAATCCCTTTGAAAAGAGACTTGCTATCGCAGGAAATATCCCATGTGATTTGGAGTCGCCACCAGTCTTTTTAATGATGTGACTAGACATCAGTTTTGAAAACAAAACACATTTAAGTTTTGAAAATGGTTTGAAATGTCCGACTCCACACTTAAACTGGTCAGCTCCCAAAGATTCTAAGGCAAGTTGTTCATTTATGAGTTGGGGAAGGTGTTAGGCGCCCCACCTCATCCGCTTTCGCGGTTATCTACTCTAAACCCGTTATAGCCTAATGGTTATCTTAATTTATAATCTAATCATCTCACTTATTATTTTTTATGTCATTTTATTGAGATAAAACAGGGAATCCACATGCCATTTCTATTTAAATTTCAGCAACATAACGATTGTAATATGGACTCTTGGGGATGAATAGTGATCCCCATGTCACTCTTCAACAACCTGATAGTCAACAAATCATAAAAAACACTTCAAATATATATCACGACTTCACCACATCATCACTGTCCACCCGACAGCTCCGTATCTATCCATCATCAATACCATAGCATCTCTACCACAAATTTACATCTATACAAGTCTATGTAAATTGTTAAATTTATAAACTTTACATAACTCCAAAATAAATAATCCATATATCTTTCTAATTAATCTAAACTAATCCTATATGAGTTACCATTTACCTCATAGTCGCTCCATCACAATGCATCAGGGCCTCTTGATATTGCTTGGCTAATATAATTGCATCCTTACCATATGCCCCGAAGTTTCTAAGTGTCTCCTGAAAATAACACAGTTAATAATTTAACAAGTACTCTTTGAAATGAAATTAAAATAATATAACGGAGATGATGAACATACCTTTTTTGATGCTTTTCACGTAACCAAAGAAATAACACAATATATTTAAAAAGGTCGTTTCTCCTAGGAACTTCAAGCTAAGGTTAGGAAATTTTGCTATATATATATATATATATATATACTCAACATGTGCAAATACATTGTGAGGTAGGTTTAAATCTCTATTTGAAACATTTAAACTTGTATATCCCCAAACTGTAAAGAATCATATGGTATTTTCCCATAATATTGACAGTTAGAGTAAAAAAATTTGATGAAGGGAAATTTGATTAGAATTTAGATGAGGGTAAGAAGATGGAAAAATCAACTTTTGCGATATTAATTAAACACATATCAATTAGAGTATCTGGATTGGATTCAATTTAAAGTGTAAACCAGACATAACGAATAAGTAATGGTTTAGAGTGCTACTCATAAACAAATCAATCTCATTAACAAATTATAAAGATTCCAACAAATAAGTGGGTCCAGAAATCTATGCAGCACCCCAGTTTTTCTGTCTTTGAGGATTCCTAGTACTCTAAAACACACCTACACACACACACACACACTCCATTGTGATGGCAGATGATTCTCCAAGGTTTCACAGGAAAACCTTCAATCCTATCATTAATTATGTCAATGATTTTGAGCAACTTTTGAGACCTGAATGGACAAAATTTTAGCAAAGTGTAATAGTCAATGTAGCTCTCAAAAGGGTCTTCAAAATAATATGCAAATTGAGAAAGTGAACATCTAGTCAAGAAAATCTGATTTTTGAAATCCAACACATTAATAGGTAACCAACTTTCCAAGGCAATTTTTGTTTCATCCTTGTGAGGCCTTAGATTAGAGACATAGGCCTCCATGCAATTTTGAGTTCTAGTGAACGTATTATTTTAACCACAGGATTCTTAGCAATATTAGGGAAGAACTTCATAAGTGGAAGCAATATAAATACCATAAACAGAACATACAAATAGAGGTTTCTCCAAGGGATTTTGAATAAATAATTACTTTAACATTAAAGACAGTATCAAGAGCAATTTACCTTGTTGCATAAAAATCAAGATAGAAATATCTACCATGAGATAGGATTCCCTATGGGAATACTTGTTTTAATTATTCAGCATAGCTTGAAAAAACAAAAGAAGATACTGGATAATGGTCCTCCTAACCCTAAAGCCTAATTCATCACACCAAGGCAGATCACCCAAGTAGGATCTATGAGAAACAGTTTTATTCAAGGTTTAAAATGCCAAGCCAAAGCCTTTTTCATAAAAATGACTCCAGTGTTATAGCAAGACTAATGAACTTGGAAATGAGAAATGGTAAAACAGAGAAAATAGAGACAACATAGCATATAAACCAATTAACCAAGTGGTCCCTAAGGACTACCGTATTTATGTAGAAGTGACTAAGCTGTAGGATTGCACTCAACTTGTTAGAAGCTACATAGCTATCATGGTTCAAAGTCACACCATCAACTATCCCCTTCAATGATATAAGCTTTTGGTCACAGTACAATATTAAACTCATCAGAAAGCTAGGAAAATCACATGTGCTTTACCCTAACCAATCCAACCAGATACCTCAGATATCGACTATGAAAGCAAGCCTAACTAATGAATGGCATAACAAAAAAAAACAACCCCCAATAGCCCTTTGACACAGATTAAGGAAGCTCTTACACTAAAGTCTTACAAGATGAGTTAAAGTTTGAATGAAAAGCATGAAAGATGATGGAATTAGTAGGATGAGTCAGTTAATAAATAAAAAAAAAAAGAATAAAGATGAGACAAAAATAAATGAATGAATAAGTAAATATATGAACTACAACTCTGTCCTATATTTTTTGATGTTCACATAAACAATGAAAGAATTTCCAACTAAAAGATGGGAGTTCAATATCCAAGAAATATATATATATTGAAAGGGGCCTCATGTGAATCGATTCAAACATGTAGTTAAACCTCCTTCTTTCAATGTTCTGCTCAGAAATATCCTAAACATAGCCTTTCAACTTGGGACAAAGCACAACTTACTCCTACATTAAGTTATGCTTCACATTGCCAAACTTTCCTATTGCTACTCTTATTTAGGCTGCCCTGACATTCACATGCTTTCTCTAATGCTTTTGCTTACAACAAGACTTCCTTAGATTAAACATTTAGCATATATTCATATCCACATGGAGGTTTAAAAGAACTAAGCAAACAAACAATCTAACAATCAATAAATCTGAATCTTTAACCAACTATAAATTAAAAAAAAAACAGATATATATATATATATATATATATATATATTACAATAGAGCAAAAATACATATATGTAAAAGTAAACTTTAACAATCTCAAGTCATCTAGAGTGACAGCCTCTAAAAAGTTTTAAAAATATATACACAATGGGCTTGATTCCTCTCAAATTATTAGTGTGCAACAGTGCACAATAACATCTTCTATAAAAATGAAACTACAAGCAATACATCCATCCAACAACTTATCTAAACAAAAAGAAAGTTAGAACCAATTAACAACACCACCCTTTCTTATGAAAATGGGTCTTCAAGTAATAACATCTGACATTAAAACAAGGGACCTAAACCACCTTAGAACAAGACCCTTTTTAGTCAAAGAAAGCCATCAAACAATATGAGTGCATCATCTGGTAATTTCATAGAGATAAAAACTCATAGCAGGTAACTTAAACCTTAACCGGGTGATGCCATAGTCTAGCAGGACTTCTAAACAATGTCATATTTCAGCAAAAAAAATCAAACCATCAAAATAGTGATGCTGAAAAAAAAAAAAAAACTACATGACTGGTAATTTTATCAGATCGTTAGACTTTATCCAAGACATATCATTTCATAATTGTTAAGAAACCAAAGCATGTCTAAAAATAAAAGAGAGAGGGAATGCTTCCTTGTATTGTAGCACATAACAGCCAAACTCCACTTCTTGTATATCAGGCAGTCGGACAATGACTAAGATTCCAGCTTATTTTCAAAATCAAGGAGTGGCTGAGGTAGCAACTTGCATTGGTTGAAGAAATTAAATGGAAGAGAGTAAGAAGGGGATGATGGTTGAATGTGATCTCGAGTGGGGTTGAAGGAAAGGTTCGTGTTGAGAAAGATTTCTTCAAAGCAGAGAAATGATGTCTGCTCGTAGAATCTGCTTGATTAAAGTCTAAAAAGGGAAGGTTGTGATTGAGAACAGTCAAGCTCATCCGTGAAGACCGTGTTCTCTAAGAAAGGTTCAGAATCCTCCTTGTGAGATGGGGCCTTCAAAGGGTTCCTTGGGCAGGGGATTCCTCCAGCAGGAGCCAGGGGACGTTAGGGCTTTTTTTTTTTATAAGTGAAAGGAAAAGAAAAATAAAAAAGGAAATGGTTTTTAGGGCAGGGCTATGAGAGATCGTTCATGCATATGGGTTGGGTTCTTGGGAGATTATCGCTCCTCCTCCTGGGTTTTATCTTGGGGGTTTGTAAGGGATCACTTCCGTGAAGTAGGGAAGGAGGGGATATGGGGGTTTTTCCTGGTCTTTTTTTTTCGAGATGCAGGAGGTTTGGGCGGGGTTTGACAGAGGGTTTCTCCTGATTTTCTCCTCTTAGGCGAGGGGTTTCTTACCTAGGGTGAAAGAAGCTCCCCCTTTTAGATTGCTGAACCAGGCCCCCCACCCTTTTTCAGTTGTTGAACTAGCTCCTTCTCTAGTTTGGGTTAGGGTTTGACAAGGGGGGTCACTCCCCCTCTTTTTTCGCCTATTTGCTTGGGTTTGCTAGGGCTGTTTATAGAGGAAGATGAACGATAGAGGTTTCAACAGTCGAGGTTGTATCCAAGGTCGCCGGCTGGGGTTTGTTAGGTCTTCATTGCATAAGGTTCTATGGTTTCATGAAAGGGGAAGAGAGAGGGTTTCATGAGGGAATGGTTTTCCTGATCCGCTGCATAGGGGGTTGTGACCGTTGGAGCAGGGTGAGCGAATCAACAGAGAGATAAAGGAGAGAATCGGGAAGAAAGAGAAGTGGGAAGGCATTGGGTTTTAGGGTTTTCACCGAAAAGGAAAGCATGGGATTCTCTAGTTCGTGGGAGATAAGAAGGGGGGCTGGTTTGTGTAGGCCAATTTGGGTGTGCTATATTAGGTTTGTTGTTTTGGGCTGACCTAGGCTGTTTAAGTAGGTTGAGCAAATAAATAAAGAGAAAAATTATAACAAAATAATAATAATAATAATAATAACATTAAATAAATAAATATTTGACTAAATAATACTTAACAAAGTAAGTAGATAGGTAAATAAAATATAAAAGTTTTAATTAACTAACTACAATGTGAAGAAAATAAAATGACAATATATCAATAATAAAGGATGTAGAAAATTGAAAATATATCTATATTAAAATAATTACATGATATTTGAAATAAAAGCAACCCTGGACAGGGGTTGGTTTTTCTTGATGGGAGTCAGTTGGATTACGGAGGGAGGTTGGGGATTGCTCTGCTTGCTTACTAGCTCGAAGAGAAGTGCCGGTGCTGAGAGTTGCGCCAAAATTAAGTGCTGATAGATAC
>JAOXJP010115835.1:0-13981 GCA_025762735.1 Platanus orientalis
GGATACAATGTGAGTCATTCAATCTATAGACTTTGTCTAGAATAGGGGTAAAGAATACAATTCACTCCATAAGCCATGTGACTGTTTTAGTTTAAAGAATTTTGTCCAAAATGGGGACAAAAGAAATAATTAATTCATGATTAACACATACAATTAAATACGGGCTCATAAAATGGGAGGCAAAAAGACATTTAGCCAACAACTAACATCATTAATGAAATCTGTGTTTTTATCAACAATTTTTAGCATACCATATCAAGTCACCTACATTCATTACAATTTTGACTAAACAAAAAACATACTCAACCATTTCTAACCAACCAAATGCTTGATTATTTTTATGCTAAATGTTTAGATAATTGTCAAATAATTGGTAGACCTCGTGTTATTTGCATGTATTTACAGCTTTTGCATGATCGGATTGCTACGATGTTTTCCACAAGGTTTTCAAGCAGTTGCACCATATGCCGATGACTTACATGTCTCCCGGCATAGTGCATATGCTTATAGTAATATCACTGAAGGTAGAAGAGATATTAGTAACTCAAGTACAACTCATGGGTAAAACCTCGTTTTTCAAAAAGATAGAGAATAAAGTCAGCTACTACCTAATTTCAAAATTTTCAAAACTCTTTAATTCATTTATGAAATTTTCTTTAAAAAGTTGATTAAATGTTTTCTCTGTTCAAGAAGGCATTTCAAAAAAAAAAAAAAAAGAAAAAGGGACACCATGTACAAAAAAAACTCTCCCCCCATTGAGGAGAAAAGACCAGTTTTAACCTTGACATTTACCCGACAAAATGAGATAACAGGTTTACCAAAACCAACCCACCTAATATCCATGAGTTACATGAAAGTGAAAGTAATACTTCTACCAAGTCAAAATTTAGGAGCTTATCCCTTTGCTATGCATGGCTACACCATGCATACCAAAGAGGGGGCATCTGTCAGCGCCCAAATTTTGACTCGGATCTATAAAGGGAGTTAGACGGTTTCATTACAGCATGGGATAAGACTTAGATCTAGACACCCCTGAACTTTGAATAGGCAGACATTGTCAACAGACATTCTGGTTGCAAACAGAGTGAAAGTATTTTAAATCAAAGACATCTTGAATTTACCGACCTTCATAAGCCGTCCCACATTGAAGCATCGAAACGTTGAAAAATTACCATTCTACCCTTACAACCCCAGAAGCCCAAATCAGACCCAATCAAACTCCACTTTTCAACTTCTCTACATTAACAAAGACATCTTGAATTTACTAACCTTCATAAGCCTTTCCACATTGAAGCATCCAAAGCTGACAAATTACCATTCTACCCCTACACCCCTAGAAGCCTAAATGAGACCTAGTCAAACTCCACTTTTCAACATCTTTTCATCAACAGAGACATTTTGAATTTACCAACCTTCATAAGCCTTCCCACATTGAAGCATCAAAAGGTTGACAAATTACCATTCTACCCCTACACCCCTAGAAGCCCAAATCAGACCCAATCAAACTCCACTTTTCAACTTCTCTACATCAACAAAGACATCTTGAATTTACCAACCTTCATAAGCTGTCCCACATTGAAGCATCAAAAGGATGATAAATTACCATTCTACCCCTGTACCCTTTAAAGGCCAAATCAACCCTATTTGAATTCATTTTCCATACAACTCCCAAAATACTTTCTACAAAGAAGGCATCTAGGTCTTAGCCACTTTGGCGAGGCCTCCAGCATCAAAATTCCAAAAGACTGGCTAATGACCATTTTGCCCCTACACCTTTAAAAAACTCAAACCACAGGCTATGGAGCTGATTTTTTTCAAGAGTCTCTAAATCTCATCAACATTCCCATATTGGGGTACAAAAGGGTAAGAAAATGATCATTTTACCCCCACACCTTCAAAATACATAATTTCTCCCTAAAATCGAACCTTTGAAAAAACTCTGAAGGCTCGATACAAGTCAGTAACTCAGCCAGTCAGTGGCCATACCCTCATAACCCTAAATCTTCCCAAGAAAAACCTCAGAGAGCACCATACCACCCAATTGCCCCAATTTGTCCCCAAAATACAGCAAATGCACCTGTATCAGTCACAGACACTTAGTGAGCCCTTGAAACTCTTTAGAAGTCTAAATCCATCAAAGTCAGGCTCATTCTTTCAGGATTTTCAAAATCGTCGATAAATTACCTAATGAAGAAACCCTTTCACATACCTAACATCACTCATTGACTCAATTCTTCGTCAACCCAAGGCACATTTTTCGATCAGGTGACTCCCTTCAGAAATTCCCCCGGGAATTCACCAGGACTCTAATTCCCTGCCTGTCAGGCCCTAGGGCATCTCAACTCTAAGACCTAAACAACCATGATTACAATCACACCTCATTCAAACCAAGAAAAAACCAGTCACAGGAACAAGCAATATTTGTCTTGGGACAATTTAGGGGTTGGAGCGTAACTTTTAGCTCAGGTATCCGATTTATACACAGTTAGAGCCTATAGATCACAAATCTCAAGTGCTATCTTTCATATGAAGATTTCTAAAATCAATTTTACCTTCTTACCCTTCTTTCATTGGTGCAAGCCAATATAGGTACATTTGGAGTTAGTTTTGACCAACTTGCCCATATCCGATTTTGATTCCGTAAGCTCCGTTGCGACGAGGATGTCCGGGAGATGTGAAAAACTTATAAACTTTAAAAAGTCAGGAGCTATAGAACCCAAAAATTAGACACAGCTAGTGAAGGGGAAAATCCAAAAAAACAATCATTGCTCTTTTAAAAAATTACCAATATTACCCAAAATGCCCCTGGATCTTTTTTTAAACCCCACACCTTTCTTTTGAAATATTTCAAATGAGAGGTGGAGACCTTATGACTACCCCTTTTAGCCATACACCCCTCCCCATGGGCTCCACTCTCTCTCTCACAACCTATCCCCACTTGACTTATGGCATGAGGGCCCACCACATTCACCCTCATCCACACACCCCTTCCCACCTCCATTAACCTTCTAGAAGGGGACACCTCACCCCTCTTACCCTCCACATATCCCCCACCTCCTCATTTCAGCCACACACCTCACCACCTTCTAGAATGTCTCCACCTCACTTCCCTTCTCCTCCACCCATTTCCACCTCCTCACCTCCACCAACCACCTCACCCCCCTCCATCCCACCTATAAATACCCCCCAATTCGTGGATAAGAAGAGGGAGCCAAAAAAGAAAAAGAAAAAGAAAAAAGAGAGAAAGAGAAGAAAATGAAAGAAAGAAAAGAGAGAAAAATAAATAAAGAAGAAGAAAAAGAAAAGGAAAGAAAGAAGAAGAAGGAGAATCAACCCAGGTCAGTAGGTCCCTTCTCCCCCACCCCTTTTTAAAATTTTAAACCTCTTGTTCCCATGCTATAAAGACCCCACACTCCTAGCCCCATGGTGGGACATAGGGGAGATAAGATTTTCTCCCTTTTTTCAGCTTTATTTTTTAACATACTATAGTGCAGGGACCATAAGTCCCTCCACACTTCGAATTTGGAGCCCAAATTTGAATTGAAAATCGCTAGCGTAGTGATTTATCAGCCCACCAAATTTGAGCCCAAGATCATACCAATTGTCCTTTAAGATGGGTCCCACTTTCTCACTAAAAATGGGTGTTCCCCCCTGTCCAGATTGAACAGTGGGGAATGCCCAAATTTTAATTTTGTTTATAATTTTTTTAATTAATTCTTGTTCTATGAATTAGCCAACTAATTTATAGAGTTATATTAATTTTTGTAGTTCATTTTATTAAGTTTAGAATATTTTATCATAATTTATTTCGGATTAAAATTATACTACTACTGCTCTATGTTAAATCTAGTCATTTATCTTGTTTGTTTAATAACTTCTTGTGTATTTACTATTCTGCTCCCGAATTTCTACACTAGTTTCATAACTCCCTATTGTTATTCTCCACAAAATTTGAGTCCAACTCCATGTGTATAACTCCTAAAATAGGCCCCACAATTTTCATTTTCTATTAAATTATATGCTAAGTAGCACATAATCCATACCTTAAAAAATTTCAAATGAGGTCCACCATTTTCCAATGGGGCTGTAATTTTATAGAGAGTTCACTTATAGGATAACTCAATTCTTTAAAAAATTTCAAGTCCGTTGGACGACTTTTGGTGGCCCAAAATCCAAAAAAATAGGCTGTTGGTTTTTTATTTAGAACCAGTATGCCATAGAGATCAGGCGTACTTTATGTTTATATGTATAGCTTATTTCAAGCGTACCTAAACCTATGCTCATTATACCTTATTGAAAAGATCTCTCTTTTAGCGTTCCAAAGAGACTGACCATGCTTAATTTTAAGTTGTGAGGAGAGAGATGTCTATTTAAGTATGAACTATCTAGCATACGCCTAAATTTTAATCTAGTTTAAATTTAGGCGTACATCTTGAGATCAGGCATACTAACCTGAAAACCCTCTTTCTGTCTCTATGTACCCCATGATATGAAGAGACCCACTGACCGCTGGAAACCTTTAATGAAAGACTTCAAAACTCTTGATTTTACTAAAATGACCAATTGGGGTCCATCTGGGACAATACGCCTGAAATCACTTCACTATGAAAATCAGGCGTACTCAAAGATTAGACGTACACATGAAGATCAGACATACTGATTGGAAAGTTCTAATCTTGCCCTTTTCTGATAAATCAAAAGCTAGAATGAAACCCCACAAGTTCAGAACCATAGAAAACCCTTCTTCCAACCTCCAAAACCCTTTTCTAAATTTTGAACATAGACCAAGTCCAACATCAAACATCTAAGTATACAAACACTGGAATTTTATCTAGGAGACAACGCTGGTGTCATGATTGCTACATTAGTGCGATCCGGCTAAGTAACCTGACCCAATCATTGCCTCTCAATCCTTCTTGACTTATTTAAGTCTCCACTTTACCCTAGGGTCATGTCATACTAGTTCACGACCCAAAGACCCTAGGACTTGGCCATAGCTCAGTTAGGTCCCTAAAGACACTCAAATTGGTACAACATAGTTTTGACTCCCTTTTACTAACATGTTTCAACAGTGAGGAGTACTCTGTAAATATATAAAAACCCTAAAATGAACCTACTCTGAACCAGTCTCACTGTTAGACGTATTTGACTACTAAGACTTACAAACCCTTAGAACTACATGTAGTTTGATCCCGATAAAACCATAGGAACATAGAACCATACAAGATCAGGTATGTAGGCAGCCAGAGACTATGTCTTAAGTGCAACTGTAATGATCACACCATAGGGGTGGTCCAGACCAATAAAAACAAAATAACCATACACATTTATTCTTGCTTATTGGTATTTCAAAATTGCTAAGTTAGAGGAGCCACCCTAAAAATGTGGGTAATTGTGGTGCCTAACACCTTCCCCAATTGCAACCAAACAGCTTACCTAGATCCCTGAAAATCAGACCAGTGTAAGAGCAACCCTAGGCCCAAGTGCCTAGCCCAGGCCCTAAAAAGCCCGTAATCTTCCTTTCCCCTAGAAAGGAGGCAGGTGTTCAACCCCACCTATAAAAACCTGAGTTAGTGGCGACTCTAAACCCAAGCTCAGAGGTTGACCCAAACTGGCTGGGATCAGTTCTTCCCAGAAGTGGGGGGCGGGCAAGCCCCCCTATCTTTCTGCGATGCCCATAATATGATAAGAGCATCCAAGAACCAAAATCTGTTTATCACCAAGATAATTCATACCTGTGGTGACTGCTATTAAATCACCATTTCCATCTGAACCATCCTATGTAATGCTCATTAGGTCTGAATTTTAAGACATGCCTTTTTTATTCTTTCCCTCCAAATTTTGCTCTATTAACCCTCTTTAAGTGTCCTTCCTCATGATAATAGTAACATTCAAACTTTTTGCTACTCTTCCCTTTAATTTCGAGTGTGACCTCTCTCTCTCTCTCTCTCTTTCTAGAGCTTTTTTGTCTTTGCTTCTTCCACATTCTTGGCTTGATTTACCCTTTGCTATTAACCCTTATGCTTAGAAGCCATTTCCTGGCTTTCGGACTCTTTCAATCTCCAATAAACCCACTATCACTTCATTAACCCTAAGAGCATCTTTTTCAACTAATAGTGTAGTTACAATTGTATGAAAGGAAGATGGAAAAAAATCTCAAACAAGAAGAACCTTATCCACCTCTTCAATTTTCAGCTCAATGCTTTGTAATTGAGTAACAATTTTAAAAATATTGAGATGAACCAAAATATTTATTCATTCATCCATCCACAATTGATATAATTTTTTTAGGAACAATTTATTTATTTGTGATTTTTGACATAAATAAAATTTCTAATTTTATCCATAATCCTTGAGAAGAAGTTCCATTTAAAATATTATATCTTACCTTTAGTGTGAGATATAAGTGGATGGTGCTCACTGCCTTTATCTCAAGCTCCTCCTAGTAATCATTAGACATGGATATCGACTACTTTCCTTTGTCTAATAGTGTTTTAATAAGCTTTTACTGCACCAAGATGTCGTTAATCGTATTTTTCCATAGGCTAAAGTTATTTTTTCAATCAAAGAACTCCATCTCAACTTGGCTATCGAGAATCCTTTTCGTGCCATCATACTACAAATTTGGTAATCAAGAACTTGTTCTTAATTCCTACGCTCCTTGGCATAACCTACCTCTCTGATACCACTTATTAAATCTTGCAACAATATTCAATATGGACAACAAGAAAAAAAAAAAGATCAAAGCAAGAAAAATAAGAGACACCACCATTTACATGGATTGGCAATGTACCTACGTCCATGGGAGAGGATCAAATTGTTTTTCATGATGAGAATGCAAGATCCATACAAAGAAGTGTTTTTCTAAAACCTACACATTTTTCCCTTTACACCCCCTCTCTCTCACACTCTAAAACTTGTGAAGAAAACCTAGAGAAAACCCCCTTTACGACTAGCCCTCTCCAGCCCCTTTTCTTTTTCTTTCCTTAAGTTTAATTATGTTTTTCACCAAGGAGCCATCATTCAAGACTCCACTCCTTAAAGGAGTCCTTTACTCCAACATAAGCTCCATCATTAAATCTTTTAAAGATATAATGGATGGAAAGAAATAAAGACACCTAATAGGTTCTACCGTTTAAAGGAGCTTCTTGCGGGAACTTAATGAGCGCAATCATTATAGAGAGAGTTCAATCAGGTGAACATTTATTGTAGTGGGACTTTATAAAAGAATCTCATTACCTCTAAGAGAACATTAACAACTCATTTACTACCAGAAGAAATTTGAATAAAAAATGAAGAAAAAACAGTTTCTATTGTCATTCTTCATTTTTCTTCTTTGTGGGTTACTACCATAGTTATATGGAGGCGTGCAAAGAATTCCTTGAGATGGGAGAAATTGATCCTTACATACAAAATAGGGTTTTCACTGAGCTGCGTAAGATCAGATTGTCATGAGTCGAGCCTGAGCCTTGATTTAAGCTCATTTCTTAATTGAGATTGAGCCGAGCTTCACTAAGCTCTACTTTTTAAAAGCTTGGTTTGGTTAAGAATTTTGTAAGAATAAATGATATATATATATATATATATATATTATGACAACAGTAATGTCCAAACAAGAAAAATTGGGCTAATGGGCCATTTGGTCATTAAGCCTTTTTTTTCCTGATGAGTTGAGTGTTGTATAAGCCTGAGCCGAACTTGAGCTCAACACCTTAGGCTCATCATGAGCTTGAGTTTTGTCTTCATGTGATGAGCCCGAGCTAAGTTGGGCGAAGCTTGGCTCATTGTTAACCCTAAGTGCAAATGCATAGATAAAATTTGTTCCTTGTCATTTGGTAATTATTTTATAATTTAGGTCAATGAAAGGTAGTATTGAAGGATTCGCAGGATCAACTTGTCCTCAATTAGGTTCCTTCATCACGTCTTGAAATGCACCCGTGAAAATCAGAGTATAATATAGAAAACACACATGCACAACATCGCGGATCTCTGAGTGTGACATTACTGACTCCTTCCCTGAGGAAGGAGTCCTTACGAACTTACCTAAGTTGTAGTATATACATAAATTTTTAATTATTTTATCCAATTAAAATTCCTCAATTACCATAGCATCTTAGCAAAAACATAACCATAAGATAATAACATCCATCTATAAAGTGCAATAAAAATATAAACATATACATTTTAATATACGCAACGGAAAGTAACTAAGAACTCCATATCCATATCAAATAAGACACAAATCTTCAATCTAACAATTATAATAAAAGGACATCCAACTAGCTATCAAAATCCCATCCGTCCAACTAGAAAGAACTAAATATCCAAATGAATCCTGTCTCAATAAATCACTGTATCATACATCAGTGCTGAAAATAAAATTGATAGAAAGGAAATAACATAAACAGTCATCTCGTCTCCACGAGCCATCTCTAGGACTGGATTTGCAAGCAGTCACGTACTAGGACGCGCTATCTGGAATGGTGCTAAAAACATGGGTACACTACAAAGCTAGTCAGAGAATATACATAATGTTCCATGGAATAAATCAAATATGCATGAGTATGACTCAATACCAAATTGGAACATGCGTAACATATATGAATCGTATAGCTATAACAATGATTAACCTCTAATGAAGGTGCTAAATGTACTAAAACCAAATCCAACAAAAGTCCACAAATGAAACATATAATGTGAAGCTTATAAGAAAACTACAACGTGCTATGCAATGCTTACTACAAAATACTCATGCATATGTAGGCCTTAGCACCTCTCAAATAAACTACCTTAGCTAATATATAAAAACTAGGTGTATGCTCATTGAAGCCTAATGCATCTCTCAAACTGGCATAACCCGTGAAAGGTTTCTAACAAAACACTCCTCAGATCAAATCAACTAAACCCATGTAGAGTTCTTGAACCAAATCTCATCATAACACATTGTATCAAATCCAACGGATTAGTCCATATAGGGACTCTGACAAATCTAAAATCATATAACCCATGTAAGGTCTCCAACAAAACTAAAATCTCATATGATGCATGTAGGGTCTTTGACAAAACACCTGGTGATTGGGTCAAGAGGGGTCAATAGATTGCTATAACTTGCAAAAATCCCTTAGGACATCAATGGTGTAACACCAAATTTCGTATAGTTCTTTATGGAACGTTAAAAGTCAAAGTGTTCAAATTACCCAGCTGTGTTAGGGGCTGGTTATTATTTTGTGGAGACTATTACTCCAAGCTCTTGCAAGAAGCTTGTTAATTACAATCGTTAATGGTAAACCTCTGATTATCCCAAGTTACTTAAATTGTAGTATAAACAAAGTTGCATTAATATAAAGAAGGAAAGATGGGAGAATGAAACTTTGACTATTTTATTGATATGGATATGATTTATAAGCTTTGCTTCAAACATAAACTAAACTCTACACCTTACTTGGCCATGAGTTTCTTCAATATCCAAGCTTCTGTATTGTCTTCCTTAAAGGACTTTTGCAAAGGGTTATGAACTTGTTGCCTTCTTATAAGGGAGATGCTTTTTAGTTTACAGACTTGAAAAAGATGGGGGGAGATGGAGAACTTACCTCGGATTGGAGATGAAGAGCTTGCAAGAAATATAAGAAATATGGGAGAGTCAAAAGAGTATTGATTCCATCCTCTTTAGGTATATATATAGATAAAAAAATGAGCTGAGTTAGAATCCATGTGAAAGACAACTTTCTCATTGCATGAAGAGTCCTTCTTAAAGTGAGAATGTATTTTCCCTCATTCCTATACATATTGGTGCTCCTTTTATGTGAGATTGCACTGCCATTAGTCTCTTGGGTGCTCAAGGAGTTTGTAGATGTTAGGGTTATGTAGAACAACCACCATTAGAGGAGTTAGAGTTGAAACCATAATTTTGGTTCCATGGTGTGTGACTGTTGGGTTCTCTTCTCATTCACAAGATCTTGATTGGTCGTGAATGAGCATATAAGGCCTTATTCACGAGCATCATTATGGTGGCGAATGTGTTGTTTGGTGTTCATTCATAGTATATTAATTATGCTCAAATGGGCTTAAATGTTTCAATCACGCAAATCCAATTTCAACAAAGGGTTAGTGAGAAATTAGTGTCATCTTCACCTTTTAATGAGTCCTGGTGATTGGATCAAAACCAAAACCTTAAATGCAAATGGTACTCCAAATCCATACATAGATGGAGTAGTATGTAACCTTATAAGGATATAATGCAAAAGATGTTTGTGTAATAAAAACTCATTTGTGAGACCATGTAAAGCCCATAATTAAAACCAAATGAAAGTAATAGCTCATACACCAAAACCAAATGCTCAAAATTCCTCTACTAACTTTCCAAAATCAACAAAGGTATAAAGGTTCCAAGGAAAATATGTATATGCAATGACACTAATATAAAGCTCATCGGATCAAGTGTTAGTGGATATAATCAAGTGGAAAGCATAATAATAGCATTAATGACCCACAAACACATGAAATAGAGTAAGCAACAAAGTTTGGAGCTAAACAAATTAAGAAAAGACTACCAACTAATAATAATGACATAAATAGAAATCTCAAGTATGAGAAAATCAAGCAAATATCAAGGATACGAAGTACAAATCATTTTTCCCATTAAATTTCACAAGGATCCTATCATATTGCCATCATCTACAAAGGGAAACTTAGGATTACAATCAATTGATCATGGTAGTGCAAGAAGGTAAGTAGATCTAAATCAAGACATGCTCAAAACATGGTAGATATAATAATAAATATGCAGAATTTAGCAAATTTTAGCAACGCATAATTCCTACCAAAGCAAAATAAAAGACATCCCTCTATGAAATGATGGAAAACATTTAAAAATATAACTCAAAGCCATATGACGTAAAAACCTGTGATACCATCCAAAAAGGTAGTCTAAAATGGTGGAAAGTGTAGAAAAATCAAAAGAGTAGAGAAATTAGAATGGAAACCCACTAATCCTCTATGGATCTAGTGTTTGCATGAAGAAAACTCACCAAAACATCAAGTAAGACAATAAAAAAATAGAAGTATATTGTTCATCCAAACTAAAGATTTCCAATGAATAGAAGAAGAACAAGAAGTCAAAGGAGTAGCACATCATATATGAAGTCTCACACAAAACCTCATAGACCTAGAAATTAAGTGATGAAAACTTACCAAAATCCATGGATGTAACAATCAAGTGATAGAGAAATAAAAAATACCAACCAAATTGAAGAATATATATAAAGAAAACAATAGAAGAACAAGGAAATAGCACACCATGTAAATAAACTTACAAAATTATGTAGATCTAAAGATCAAGTAGAGTGAACTCACAAAAACTTCATAGATTTAAAATCAAATGATGGAAACTGATATCTTACACAAAATGATGAATATAAATGAATAAAAGGATAAGAAAGCAAATGAGTAGCACATCATGTATGAAAACTCACCAAAACCTAGTCTCCTTTCTTGTTCAAGCTTCAAAGTCTCTCACAACTTCTTTCCCTTTGCCTCTATCCTTTGTGAAAATGAAATAAATCTAGTGTTAATTAGTTAGAACATGAAAATCTGAGAAGGAAATGAGCTAACCTAGTAGATTTGTCAGAGTTGGGCGTGAAGCTTACCTAATAGGTGAAGAACTCCCCCTCTTAGCTCAAGAGCTTTCCTAATCTCTATAATCCATTTTCTTCTTGGTTTTAATGATTCTAAATGACCTAAATGAAATGCAAAATAAGGTTATAACTCATCCAAAACAAGATCCCACATGTGTAGTGGTCCAATAGATGATTGTCACATCTAAAAGTGGCAAATTTCATAAATTTTTGGATTTTTTAGCGTTTTTCCAACCCTGACCAGTAAGGGGTTTTGTGACCAGTCAGGAGTCTTCCTGAGGCACATGTCATTTTTTCTTGATCAGTTAGACATACGGGTTCAGCTTAGATACCCCACGGTAAAATGAGCATAACTTCTTTTAGAAGACTCCTTTTCATGAACCATTCGAAGCGTTGGAAAATAGACTCTTAGATATTTCCAGTGATATATGATTTTTACTCTAATTCACTCAATATTGGTATAGATGTGCCCATGAAGTAACCCCAAATATGCTCTCAAGATAACTTTAAAACATGACAGGTTCATGGTCTAACTTGGGTTGTACAATTCTAAATTTGTCTATAGGGTTCTTAAACTATTTTATGGTCTTTCTAAAATATGTGAAATGAAATTTCTACCCTTACGGGGATAAAATTACAGTTTTTCCCTTTAACTGCAACATAGAGTGTTATAGCTTTACCTTAGAGTCTAGCCACAATCACCCTACACTGAGAAAGTGATTTGAATATGAGGTAAAATTAGATTCAAGAGGAGTGCTAATGCAGTGTAGCAAGTTGCAAATTGGTTTCTCAAGCACATTGATCAAAATAAGTCAAAATTGGCCCTTAAATTATAAATGACCATAATGTTTGATCTTGACGTTCGATTTTGAAGTATAAGTGCTCAAAATGACTACCTTAATGAGATCTACGATGTACCAAACTGCAATTGTTGTTCAAGTGACCAGAATGTAGGGTGAATTCTCTTAAACCAGAGGAGAATGATGTAGTGCAACAAGTTGCAAACCGGTTCATAGAGCACATTGATTATATAAAGTCAAAATTGACCCCTAAACTTTAAACATCCATAATTTTTTATACTGACATCTGATTTCAAAGTAAAAGTACAAAACGACTGGGTCAACAAGCTTTACAGCGTCCTAAATAGAAATTGTTGTTGTGGTCTAGAAGGCCAAAACAATCCATTGGTTAGGCCCACAGATGACCACTTTTTGTTAAATTTTCCTATTTCATGAAATATCCAATTGTCTCATATTTTGGGAATATTTGATGCAATTTTTTTTTGGTAATACATTTATAAGTAATTTTACAGATATTAAAATGATTTTGGGGGTTAGTAAATTTTTTCCTCTTCTTAGCAATTTCTAATATAGTAGGGATTCAAATCTGTTTAGGAAGTTTCTATTCTTTGTTTTTAGGTCCTTGTTCTATAAATTCACCCTTGTAATCAAATTGATTAAGTTTTGAATGAAGTTTTCTCTACCGTAATTCTTGGTATTTTAGTTTGTGAAAAATCAGCAAGTCACTTTGTTCCTAGTATTTTCTATTGCGAAAATCAACAGGTTTGTTGGAAGGTTGTGTTCAATCAGTTAGCAGGATTCATCCCTCAAAGCTCACTACATCAAGTGGTCAAGGGACACGATTCATCCTTGTAAATAAACTATTCTGATTGTGTATACAAGTATTTTTTATTAATTTAAATAACGTTCTCCTATATTTTTGCTTTTGGGTTTGGCTCTCTATTCATTAATTCCCGATTAGAGAAAGCTCTATTATAGTGCACTCCAAATGAGGTAAGGTATTTTATACTACTGAAAGGAGTTGTACGTACTTCTGTTGTACCTGATACATTCAGCTAATAACAGTGGGATAGTGGGAGGCAGATGAGCTTATTTTAAGGAGGGGATTTAATTTTAATGTAAACTAATAAACCTTGAAACATTACTATGTTCGTAATGGTAAATCAAGTTTAGAATCTGTGAACGAAAAATACTACTTCAGAGGAATAATTCTAATTTTCATTTTTAGTAATCTTATGGATATTATTTATTTAAGAGAATAAACTGTGCATAGATATGGCTTTGTCTTTCATCCTGCTCTTTTGGTTCTTTTCATGAATTCAGCTCTGTACCTCTTGAATGACGTACAAGTTGAAGCTCTCATTGGGTCACTGGAGTCTACACAAGCTGAGTTTATTATAGAGGTTGGAGGCAAAACTCAAGTGCCCGTTATGTCTTTCACTGCCACAAATCCAACTCTTTCCTCCAGCAATCCTTATTTCATCCGAATGGTGCCAAATGACAGGTATCAGGTAAAAGCCATTGCTGCCATCATTCAAGCCTTTGAAT
>JAOXJP010115846.1:0-13981 GCA_025762735.1 Platanus orientalis
CCCGAAGAGGAGAACCGATGTCCAACTCCATCGGTTAATCCCGAGTTGGTGGCGACTCCAAGAAAAGCCTAACCCTCCTGTAAAAGGGTTAGCGACCTCTCACGCACCGGCCTCAGGCACCGAAGAGTGGACCCAAAAACCACAGGGCAGGCGGGGGCATCCGAACCTCTCCCGAACGCCGATGTCTATAGGGGTTTTAAGGAAACTCCTTTCTGGTCCCTTCCCCCCATTTCACTTGTTTCACGAAGAGGAAGAGTAGCGTGTGTCGGGGGAGGTCTCCCCCCTCTATTAGGTTTATATGTTGGTGTATTACTAGTTTATGTTTATGGTAATGTTTAGAGTTTTTGGGAATCACTACCAACTCATATTTTACTGATGGAGTTGGACATCAATTCGCTTTTATAGGGGAAGACGGTTTAGACCCTTAGGCCTGAACTTGTTAGACTCTTGTAATAATCTAGGTCACCATAGTTAAGGGTAAGCTATTGTATTGTGGTTAGGGAAGGTCTAGGCACCCCCAACACACACGAATTTTTAGGGTGGCTTATCTTATACATGTATGGTGTTCACAGATGAACTGGTTTTGAGATGTTCTATGTTTAATGCTTGATTGGACAAACTATTTTCTAATGCCTAATCATGAATGACCAGTGCCCAATCATGATCAGACATTCAGGTCTGAATGTGTTTATACCAAAATCCTAATGAGGCACTAGAGATCCGAATTATAGATGGTTCATGTATATAAATCAATTGTTTATTGAAGGTCTAAGTAGGGGATGAAAATGGATCCAATGCCTAATTTTCCTTGGACTTCCAACGCCTAAATGTTTATGTCCCAACACCCAATAATAACATGCATTGACATATGAGCTGGTTCAAACCAGAGGTCTACCTATACATTAAATGTCCAGGAGGGAGCTGCAATGTTGTTTGATTATCATAGCTGAACTTAAATCATAGTTCCAAGTAGCCTACTACTTGAACTTGAATGTGATTTGGGTTTATGGTTTGTTGGATTAAGCTAAATTTTGTTTTGTCTAGGTGAATGTGTGTTGTGTCTCAATCTCAATGGTTAATTATACTTATCCATTTAGAGAGACAGTGTTAGGTGGAGGTTCATTTTATGGGTTAGAGGGATACTTATAGAGTACTCCTCATGGTGCATTCAAGCAAGTTATATGACAAAAACATATGTGTGTTTATGGTTTAAGAATTCAAGTGCCAAGTAATAAATGAAAATGAGACATGAATAGAGGTTAACATATGATGCCAAGTACATATTCAAGTAATGGGTAGATCATGGAAACTATTCATGAGTCCTTGACATATGCCTCCTTAAGTAATGCTAGTCGAGCTCCACATTAAGCTTTTTGGGGCTGGAACAGGTAGTGCCCCTAAACAAAAACTAAAGCTTGGAGTCTCAATATCCAATCATGGATCTTGGACTTTGAACACCCAATTGTGTACATGGTCCAATGCCCAATTATGAATAGGCATTGAGGTCTGAGAGGGTTTAGGTCAAAATCCCAATCATGCACTAAGGGTTTGGAACAAAGATGGGTCATGTATATAAACTACTTGCTCATTGAAGGTCCAGGTTTGGGGTAAAATGGGTCTAACACCTAATTTTTATTTGGACTTCCAACCACCAATCACCTATGTGCCATTGCCGAATCATGGATAGGCTTTCAGATAGAAAAACTAAATACATGTCTTTGGTTTTTTATGAAGAAAGGGTTAAAATAGAGATCTAACATAGAAGATGGGTCATGTTTGTATACATAGAAACATGGCAAGATGTCATACTTACAAAACTATGGGCCAACGCTTAATCATTTTTTGTCGACACTCAATTATGTAGCCATCCATGATTGGGCATTGGCACAGAAAACAACATACTCGAGAGCTATTATTTGGCTAAAATGGACTCTATAGAGGAGTCCAATGCCCATGAAATTTTAAGGGGGATTAGGTTACACACTAACCATTCTTTCTAAGTCCTTAAAATACAAGACAATAAGATTTACTTTTTTCTTTAAACATTCAAGAATAATACATATACAAAAGGCATAAATGAAAGAATAAGTGTAGAAGAATATCCTTGTGATGTTACTCTTGTTGTGGCACTTGGAAGAAGCTCACAAGAGCTCTTTGATAGTAGAGGATGTGTAGGAGATTAGAAAAAATAATGGGTTCTCCCAATGGAGCTCTTACTATGACAAGCACAAAAGAGATTCTAGAACAGTTAGAGTTGCTGAGTGCAGGCTTTAAGAGATGGTAGGAGAAGAAGGGGTTGTGCACATAGGGGGCTTCTATGCAGAGCTTTGACAATTTCACTAGAGTTTTAGACCCCTAAAGTGTGTGAAGATGGGTTCTATTTATAAAATAAAATTGAATTTTCAGTTGGGTTTGAATTTGAGTTAAATTTGGGACAAATCGGAGTTGGATTTAGGTTGCCTTCATTTAGTTCAATTTGGCTTAAATTTGGGTTGGTTAAGATCCAATTACTATATGACACATGGAAAAAAGTGATGTCTCAAATGGTGGATCTATGTATAAAGAGGAGCACCAATGAGGGCCTGACATCTAATAAGGGATGATGTAATGGGAGTGATATCAACTACTCATGTGGCAAGCTTGGGAAAGGGCACTATGGGTGCTAAGGTAGGCTTTGATGTGGACCAATAAGGATGGGACAAATGGCAATAGGTGATGGGTGCTAATGATGGCTCTTTGCTTGGTTTTGGGATCACCAATGAGAAGGGGACATGTGGCAAGTCTATGGGTAGGATGTGGTGGGGTACAGTAGGCTCTTAGGTGGATCAATGAGGGGAAGACATGTGGCAAGGGGGGATGGTGTAGCAATGATGGTCCTTTGCTAGGTTTTGAGAGCACTAATGAGAAGGAAATATGTGCCAAGGCTAGGGGTAAGATGTGATGGGGTGTAGGGTAGGCTCTCAATTAGACAAATGAGAGGGAGAGATGTGGCAAGAGGTGATGGGGTAGCAATGACAGTCCTTTGCATAGTTTTGAGAGCACCAATAAGAGGGGGACATGTGGTAAGGCTAAGGGTAAGGTGTGATGGGGTGTAGGATAGACTCTTAGGTGGACCAATGAAAGGGAGACATGTGGAAAGAGGTGATGACGGATTAGAGAACCAATAGTAAGGCACCACATGTCATGGCTGATGTAGTTAAAGCATTTAAGTGGATTCATTAATGAGGTAGTAATTTCCTCAACTTGTGTACTTTCAGTCCATCCTACTTTTTATTCTATTAACCTCTAATGGATGTGAACCGATAGTACTTTATGGGTTTCTCAGGTGTGAATTCTATAATGTTGAACAACACCTTCATCCTAGAGTATCTCCCTTAAGGGTGCAAACTGATTAGTTACAAGTAGATATTCAAGAAGAAAATTAAACTTGATAGAACTGTTGAGAAATATAAAGTGTATCTTATGGCCAAAGGGTCCCAAGAAAAGAAAGACTTTGATTACTTTCATACATATGTCTTAGTAGCAAGAATCTCAACTATCAGGTTGCTCTATGCCATGGCCTCAATAAAGAAACTAATTAATCATACATCAGATGGTTGTGAAAACTGTCTTCTTGAATGGTTAATTAGAAGAAAAAATCTACATGGACCAACCAGAAGGATTCATCATGTTTGGACAAGAGAAGAAAGTGTGCAAGTTAATAAGATCCTTATACAAACTAAAGCAAGCATCCAAACAATGACATGGCAATTTCTAACAAACTCTCATCAACAATGAATTTACATCAAATGAAGGAGACATGTGCATTTACTCCAAGACCAAAAAAGAGTCATGTGTGATCATCAACATGTACGTAGATGACATGTTCATCTTCAGAACTGATATATCCTATGTTGAAAACACAAAGAGGTTCTTATAGTCGGTGTATTTCAATGATCTAGGGCTTGCCAAAGTAATTATGGGAACCAAGATCAATAGGGATGATGATGGTATTGCCATCTCACAATTGAACTACATTGTAAAGGTTCTCAAAAGGTTTAACATGCTCGAATGAAGTCCAGAACCCACACTTGTGAATCCCAACCTAAAGTTGATGTATAACAAGGGAAATCATGTATCATAATACATATGCTCACAAAATATCAGCTTCTTAATGTACACCATGTATTGAACCCAATCTGTCATTGCCTCTGTAGAAGGGATGTCAAGTAGATACACTAGTGACCTAGGTAGTATATATTGGAATGTATTGTATACAGTTTTATGATACCTAAGAGGAACCATGAACTACAGAATACACTATGGAAAGTGATGGGTATAATACCCAGGACCAACCTTCTCTCGACCGAGTCTAAGTGAACCACTGGAAAAAGTCCATTCCCAAGGCACACTAAGCAAGAGAACTTAGAACATCCATCTCACACAAACAAAATGTAGCGAGTGTCTTGATAGTATCCTGAGGTTTAAGCATCCGGTCTCAGGATAAGCCCGAATCTTAGGATGCAGGCATCACAACTAAACCGAATCTTAGAAGATCACGTGCCCGAGCAAGGATTGCAGGATTTACAAGCTAGAATGTTAGGGAGACCCACGCTATAAAACCAGGCTCACACCTGGAAGAAGGTAAGAATAAATTCTTAACTGGTATCCTTTTCCTCGATCTGATTTCTTTTTGACTTGATTGTTAGAGGACAACTGATCGACCCCTGGTAGGCTATTTCTCTTATATTCCTTTCAAGACCATTGGATCTAGGGACCATTGTGCACTCATCTAAAGACACCCGGGTTAATCCAAATCCCAACATCGTTAGTTGGTGCCATTTGTGGAAATCGAGAGGCTGAGATAGCTCCTCTTTCAAACTAAGAGTGCATGGTGGAGACCAGATCTATAGATGCAAGAAGAAAGAATCAACAAAACACCATGTCAAACAATGATCAACACGACCAACAGGAAGAAGTGGGTGGATCTAACCTAGAGTAGCAGGTCCAAGATCTCACCTAGACCATGTAGGAGATTGCTCGGCAGAACTAGAAAATCCTCCAAAGATTCTTCACTAGAACAATCACTGGACACAGGAAGGGTGGTAGAGCAAGGCTCCACCCTCGTCCAGAGGACCATGCAAGAAAAGAATGGGGCAAATAGAAGATGTTGGGTTAGAAAGGGGAAATGGTGGAGAACCTAGTTTCCAAAACTAGGAGAACAATAGGGGTCCCATGAGCGTCCATTGGGCGATCAATTGAAGGAAGTCTAGTACTAACTGAGAAATGTCATGCAAGTAGTAAAAGGAAAAGGGTCAACCACCATGGAGGATCTAGTCCAAAGGACTGCGTTACCCTTCTTGGCTTAAGTAATGAGTTGTCCGCTTCCCCATAAATTTTGGGCCCCCCCAGATGGAAATATTCAAGGGCATGAAGGATCCGCTCAATCACCTAAAGACCTATAAGATCCTCATGCACCTCTATCCTTTGCCCAACGAGATCATGTGCCAAGCTTTTCCCTTAACATTGAATAGCACTACTCGTGCTTGGTTCAAGAGGTTAAGGCTAGGCTCGATTAACAGTTTCATGAACCTTAGCAAATAGTTTGTGAGCCATTTCATTACCACACAAAGATGTCAAATGCCTATGACTCACCTCCTAAACATTAAGTAGAAGTGAGAGGAGTCACTAAGAGATTCTATCACCCGGTTCAATAAGGAGGCATTACAAGTTGATGACACCAACAAAAAGGTGGTGTTCACCGCCCTCATGGGGGGACTGCAACCATCTAGATTTATGTTCTCTTTATCCAAATCTCCTCCTAATGACTTAGAAGAATTGATGTTAAAGGCACAGAAGCGTATAAATGCTAAAGACGTGATGGTCATGAGGAGAGGCATGAACAAGGAGTCATAATGAAAAAAAAGAAAAGAGGAAAATGGTGGATGGGCCATCCGAGTCTGACTCTGGATGAGGGCACAAGGACTTGACATATCAACCAGAGAGGAGAGCGAAGGCATTAGTGTCATGATTCCCAAAATATACCCCACTTAACCCCCCGTTCGAGCAGGTCCTGATGGAGATCCAAAGCAATCCCGCTCTTAAATGGCTAGGAAAGCTAAAGTCCCCACCCGTGAAGAGGGCAAAGGAAAAATATTGTCGGTTCTACAGGGACCACGATCATAACACTAACGAATGTTGCGACCTCAAGGAGGAAATAGAAAATTTGATTCAGTAGGGTAGGCTACAGCGATTTGTCACGAGAAGTCCTAAGTAGGGGATCAGGAGCAACATGGTGCGGCCACCAAAGAAATGAACAAGCCCAAACCTTTGCAGAATATTTGAATGATTGTTGGGGGTCTTGCTAGTGGGGTGAGTCCACCTCAGCCCAAAAGGACCATGTGAGAAAATCTTGGCAGATGGAGGAGAAGAGCATATACATGACCGGGAGGGAGGCCAAACAAGCCTATAGGGCTGACCAACCAATAACTTTCACTGTGGCAGACTCTTCCCAGTTACAACATCCGCATGTGACACACTCGTCATTACTATCATGATTTCAAGATATAGAATTCAGAGGGTACTGATTGAGAATGGAAGCTCAATCGATATCCTATATCTATCTGCCTTTTGATAGATGGGGATTGCAGAACATAAACTTCAGCCCGTAGGAGCCCCTCATTAGCTTTACCGGGGATAGATTGTTCCCATTAAGGTCAATCACGTTGTTCGTAACAATAGGCCTTAGCTCGGGGAAATTCATGAAAGATGTTAACTTCCTAGTAATAAATTGCTCGTCTTACAATTTCATTCTCGGATGCTCGAACTTCAACCAAATGAAAGTCGTCAAATCCACCTATCACCTAATGATGAGGTTTTCCATGGACCATGAAGTAAGGGAAGTCAGGGGTGACTAGACCATTGCTCAGGAATGTTGCAATGCCTCATGACCAAAGGACAACAAGGATAGGCCCTAGTGATAGAGGAAAGTGAGGAAAAAGAAAGGAAGAAACTCCTAATGGCCGAACCTATCAAAAGCTTGCTCAAACTTGCCTAGATAACTCTGGGTCTAAGCGGGTCATCTAGGTCAGAAGTGCACTGGAAACCTACCATTGAGACAGGCTATTAGACCTGCTAACAAGGCACAAGGATGTCTTCACATGGACCCATGAGGACATGTCTGGGAATGATCCCAAAATCATGGTACAATCTGAATGTCAAAGCGGAAGCAAGACCCATAAGCTGTCGATCGCAACCTAGCCATCGCCAAAGAAGTTGAAAAACTTCTATAAACCAAATTCATCCGAGAAGTTCACTATCCCAAGTGGGTGTCTACTGTGGTACTTGTAAAAAAGACAAACAAGAAGTGGAGGATGTGTGTGGACTTCACCAACTTGAGTAAAGCTTGCCCAAAAGATAGCTTCCCCTTACCCCGAATAGACACTCTAGTCATCTCCACAACTGGATATAAGCTTCTTAGCTTCACAAACGTCTCTCGGGACATTCTATCATGGCTTTCCACTTCTTAAAAGTGTTACAAACATCAGATTTATTTTTCAAAAAATAAACCCATACCTTTCTTATCGAATCGTCGCTGAAGGTAACATAATATAATGAGCCTCTAAGAGATGAAACTAGAGAAGGTCCCCACACATCTATATGAACCAATTCTTCTTTTTGTCTTGGGTGTTCTATTAGCCTTTAAGAAGCTGACCCTCTTTTTTTCTAAAAATGCAGTCCTCACACAAACCAATGTCCACTGATTTTACACCTAGTAGTTTTCCTTTAGATAGAAGTGATTTTATCCCTTTTTCACTCATATGGCTAAGCTTGTGATGCCACCGATTTGAATCTTCTTCTGCATCAACAATTGTAGTAGAATTTATGGTGCTTGTCGTTATATAGAAAGTACCCATCTTCCTTCCACGAGCTACAACCATAGCTTCTTTGGTGACTTTTCAATAACTACCCATGAAAGTTACTGCATACCCTTCATCATCAAGTTGTTACATAGATACTAGGTTTCTCTTCAATCTAAAAACATGTCTAATGTTTTGTAACTTTCATATAGCCCCATTAGATAATTAAATTCAAACATCTCATTTACCCACAATATTCAAATGTTCATCATCAACTAGATAAACTTTTCCAAATCCACCATTAACATAGTTTTTCATGATTTTTTAGTGTGGAGTAGAGTGAAAGGATGCCCCTGAATCCAAGACCTATGAATTAATGGGACTGTTAATGCTCAAAATCAGAGCATCAAGGACATCTTCTGTTGTGACATTCATTGAGTCCTACTCATCCTTGTTCTTCCTCCTTAGTGCCCGGCAATCTTTCATCAGATGACCCTTCTTTCCATAATTCCAGCAACTGACAAAAGGTTTTCTAGATCTCGACTTGTTCATTCTCTTAGAATTTGATCTACCATGGTCTGCACTTCTTTCAAATATTCTTTCCATATTCTCTATATTCAAAAAAAAACCTAATGTTTCTCTTGATTCCTTCTTGTGAATTTCTTCACTCAGAATCAGGTCCCAAATATAGTTGTATTTGAATTTTGAGTTTTCAGAAGAACTACTCATTACAGTTATAGTATCATTTCAACTTTCTAGCAAGAAGGATAAAAGAATTAAAGCTCTGACCTCATCTTCGAATTTAATTCCTACAGAACTCAATTGAGACGTAATTAGATTGAACTCGTTTAGATGATTAGTCACAATCGTGCCTTGTGACAACTTTAGGTTGGATAATTATCGCCTTAAATACACCTTGTTAACAGTAAAGGGTTTTTCATACATATTGAAAGAGCTGCCATCAGACATGCTGTGGTTGTCTCCTTCGTTATGTTAAAGGCAACATTACAAGCCTTCATCAATCGAATAACCCCTAGCACTTGTCTATCAAGAAGATCTCATTCATCTTCTTTCATGCTATCTGGTTTTTTTCTTGAAAGCGTTTTGTACAAGTTCTTCTGATACAGATAATCTTCAATCTGTATCTTCCAAAACACAAAGTTTGAACCATCGAACTTACTAATTTTGGCCTTCCCTTCATCTGCAACCATCGCTCCCATTCAAACCTGATCGCTTTGATACCAGTTGTTAGGGATTTACCCTAATCCTAGGATTATGAGAATACAAAATAAAGCAAAATAAAGATCAAGAACAAAACACAAAAAACACCAGATTTACATGGTTCACCCAACTTGGGCTACATCCACGAAGTCATTGTGATTTTTCACTATGATTAAAGAGCTAAAAGTATAAGATGATTCAGTTATTGTGGCTGCCCTCAACATTATACATATAATTAGGGTGCTACATCGTATAAGTGTGAAATTACCATAATACCCTTACTAAAAATTCGGGGAATCGGGGAAAAGTGTACAGTACTATCAGGCTCCATACTTCCCATCATGATAAGCTTGTAAGGTTTATTTAGTAAGATATTTAACTTGATAGCTCAAGGTTCAATGAGAAACCAACTTGGTTGTACATTAGGTTTAATGGTTAAACAAGTCAACCCACTTGTAAGCATAATTTCATTTAATGAAATATGTCTATTCTTTATTGATCCTAATGTAATTGTTATAGATAACATGTGAGTTTTTCTTACAGAAGGTAGTTCCTGTAGAACATGAGCTTGTTACCTATGAGGGTTCCCTCACAGATGATAAAAGATGAGACGTGATTCTCTTAATGAGTCTATGGAACTTAATTGGGATGAATCATGTATATGCTCTTGATGAAAATTCATATATTTGAGTGTAGAAGTTGGTTACTTCGAGATCAAAGTTGTCTTTATAGCATTCAGTAAACCCATCTAAATGTTAATTTTTGTGTGAGAATGAGTAAAGCCTTACTAAGAGGACTATGCATGTGATAAATTCTAACTATCAGAAACTCAGTTCAAGGATTGATCAACTAACATAAATTTAGACAAGCTAAAACCTGTTTATACTACGTAAAGGTTCAAGGTTGACAATACTTTTACTTATGTGCAAGGAACTCACTTAAAGCCAGTTATATAACCACTAAATAATTTTAAAATAAGGGGGGATTATTGAGATATTTCAAATTCAAAGGCCTACTGCTCTATTTCATGAAATGAAAAATAAAGCAACAACAGACCTTATCCCTATTTTCTATTCAGTGAAACTCTTAGGGAAGTCAGACTTGATACTGTTGGCTCCCTTCTACCCACCTACAAATAGTAGAGACTTACCCCTTCGAAATTGTTGACCTACCTAAACCACGCCACCAAGTTGTTCACCCCATATGGTGAAAGTTCAGTCACTAACAAGTTGTTCCTCAACCTACAATGGCCTATGACTGAACTGCTGACCACTATGTCCCATGGTAGCCAAGGCAAACTTGTGAAGGGGAATGGAGACTCCTTTTGACAATTGACCTCTCCTCACATATTGACTGAGGTTGGAAGTCCACCTCCTAGCTGTATAAATAGGGACTTGTGTGATTTGAGAAATTGCTTGAAAATTCCAAGAGAGTATAGAGAGAAGAAAAAGAGTGAGTTATGGTTTCTAGAGACATGTCTCCAAAGAAGAAAAATAATGTAAAGCTTGGCTAAAAGTCATTTTCTCTTTCTCATCCTCATCCTCCTCATCAACTCTTATCCTCTTCACCACCATCTCCTCCTGCAACCAAGAACTCGACACTCTTGGGAAGAGGCTCACTTAAGCTCACAGTTTGTGGCTCTTAGAAATTGTGTTCTCTATCAAGAGAAGAAATCCTATTCTTTGAGTTTTTCCTCTTGAGACTTGGTTCACTTCATGAGAAACATCAACATCACTTGAGAGGTAACTTTTAGTTGAGTCTCTTCATTGAAATGTTATGTTACTAAAATTTTGATAGAATTTAAAAACTTAATAGAAATTAAGACCCTAGGTTTTAAGTAATGGCAAAGGTTCATTCATTTCTACTGAATAGTACAATTTCATTGATGGACAAGGGTTCTACTCAAACGAGATAATTAATTTCTCAAAGATAGCTTGGATGCAATCCCTTACACTTTAACTTGGAGGCCTCGAGTATCTTTAAGAAAAATGATAAGGACACATTCTTTGTATTAGACGAACCGGCTATAAAACTAAACCAAAGAAACCAAGTAAATTTGCTTATGACCAAAACAGTTGCAACTATGTGTGGTTCTGTGGTTGAAATTTTGTGATTGGACGTATTATCACGACTAATTGTGACAAACGAGTGTGCATCTTCGAGACTAACTCTCGTCCATGAGATATCTGTGACTAAAAGATATAATCACGATTAAAGTGTTTAGTCACGACCAAGTTTGTTCGCGCTACTGAAAAGCATACTACGACTTGGACATATTCTAATTATTCTCTACATCTTATCTTCTAGAAGTTAGCAAAACTAACATAGTCCTTGGACACTCCTCTAGCACCCCATGTGGGCCTTAGCTACTTGTGATTATATTGGTTTTATAACATGGATGCTTGTCTCGCAAAGGTTTTTTTATTGTTTTTCATGTTTGTACATTTGTTCATCTAGGACAATGCCCTTGGTATATCACAACAGGGCTTAGTTTATGTGCAAACAAATCTTACGAGAACTGTGCAAACACTACAACAAAACTAACTTTTAACAACATAATTTTAAGCAGCATTTTTGTAAAAATGTTATATAAAGTGAATAATATGTAGCATTTTTTATGTAAAGTGCTACAAAAAAGGCAAAAAAATTACACAGCATTTATAAAACGCTGCATAAATTTTATGAGTTCTTATGCAGTGTTTTTACACGTTGCATAAAAAACTCGTAATTCTCCGTTGTAAAAAGCACATATGCAACGTTTCTTAAATGCTACGCTTGTTTTTAACATAGAATTTTAGAAGTGTTGCATAAAAAAGTCTTATTGCAACGCTTTCTAAACACTTCCTATATATGTGTATAAAATTTCTCCCCGCATGCCCTTTTTCTCTCTCCCACGTTCTCTTCCTACTTTTTCTAGATTCTTCTCGCATTTCTCCTGTCTCTGCTCATCCCCCAAGCACAAAGGCTAGGGGTTTTATCTTATTTGGGCACAAGCATTTTTTGGGTCAACTTCAGTATCAGCTTGAGTTCAATGTTGTTAACCGGTCTGATCCGACTAGGGTTTTACTGTTATAAGCTATGGAGAGTTCCTGATAAAAGGCTGGGCAAAAAAAATACATAAAGCAAACTCCAAAAATCCATTTTCCATCACCCTTTACTCTTCAGGTACGAAACAAGAAAACCTTTTTTTGTTCTAGAATACATTGAGATCTCTGATATAAAATTGGTTTTTTGGGACTTTCACTCTTTTATTAAATCATCTTACATTTTTCTCCATTTTTATAGGATCTAATCAACTCTACCTCTACTTGAAGCCGAACAAGAGGTTTGTTCTTTTTCTGTTTATGGCTTTGTGGGGCTTTAGGGATTTAGATTATATTTCTTTGAACTCTCATTTTTAATAGAATCTTCAAGAATGATGTGATTTTAGTGAGGATAAACATTTATTTTAGTGGTTTTTTTTTGTTTGCATATTAAAGCTACTCAAGGGCTGTCTTTTGGTATTGATATTTTAATTTCACATTAGATACTGGCCAAGATAGGTGTTTGCTATTTTTCTTCTTTGATTGTATTTAATTTATTTATTATTATTTTTTTTTGTTTCAAAATTTCTCTTGGGATCCCATTTTTCAGCGGCTTTGGTCTTCTGATCATAATATTTCTTGTTGTGTATGATGTTTTCTTATTATTTGGCAATTTTTTTTTGTTCTCTTATTTTTGTTTTTTATTTTTTTTTCCTTGTTTACTTTTGTATGTTGTGAAGTTTGAAGGTTTCTTTTTGAGATTCATGGCATCTAGGATTATATGGAAGGATTTGAGATGTGAGTTAGTGTGATTTCGAGTTGAAATTGTTGTATGAGTTTGATTTTTCAGTTACTATTGTGTTTCAGATTGTGGGTTTAGATTTGGTTCTCTAAAATGAGCTGAAGATTGTGGGGTCAAATGGGAAAAATGAACCCTTTATGGGTTTAAATTCATCTGCAAGAACTCCTATATAAACCCAACAAATAAGAAAAAGAAAAAGGAAAGAGGAGTTTGAATCTACTTCATAATTTTGGTGACTGAAATTGTTGAATGAGTTTATTTTTTCAGTTTTTGTTGCATTTTAGAATTGTGGGTTTAGATTTGTTTATCTAAAATGAGCTGAAGTTTAAAGGTTAGATGGGCAAAATGAACCCTTTATCGGTTTAAATTCATCTACAAGAACTCTATATAAACCCAACAAATAAGAAAAAGAAAAAAAAGGAAAGAGAGGAGTTTGAATCTACTTCACTTTGTCTGTGTTCAATTATGTTTTTGAAGATCTATTTCTGGTTGCTTCTTTGGATGTTGAATCTTGTATGGGTATTCATTTTTATTTTATGTCCTCAAATTGGATAGATATAAACAATATTTGCTCTGTTTGTTGATTTTTTTGAATTTGGATTGACTGACATTAAGTACAATCTATGGAATTAGTTATGAAGGATTATTTGATAGATTCTAGTGTTTAATCCATGCATTTCTCTTATTCTATCTAGTTATTTAAATTTTCAACACATCGTAGTATTGGTGATGAGTATGGTATAGAGTTGCAGCCCATAAATAGTTTTTATTTATTTATTTTTGCCAAAAAGGCCCATGAATATATGTTACTACAAGAAAATTAGCCATCAATATTCATAAACTACCTCATAATCTAGTTCTCTTTATATTATTTTTCTTGTTTCCAACAGTGAATTAATATTTATTTATTTATATTATTTTTCTTGTTTCCAGCATTTCAACCTGAAGGGCAAGCTCGTGTACTTCTAGTGTGTGGAACGATATGGCTCTTATTTTGTTTATTTTCTTATTATTTATAGGTTTAGGCATATTGAATTTGGGAGTTGGTAGGTGTAGATAAAGAGGTTTGAGAATTATATTTCCAATGCATACTCATT
>JAOXJP010115857.1:0-13981 GCA_025762735.1 Platanus orientalis
AGGTAACCACATATGTGGATGGACCGGGGTGCCTAACACCTTCCCCGGTTCATAACCGAACCACTTGCCCCGAACCTTTATGTTAACCAGTTTAAAATGGAGTCAGGCATTTCAAAAGAATTTAAAAAATAAAATTATTTTGTTTTTTAAACATAGATGTTCAGTCACATCTTTAAAAGGATTGGTGGCGACTCCTGTCATCGTGGGTTAGGCCCATGATGAGTGGACTACTTTTCTAAGAGACCCACCCGTCATGCAAAAACCGAGGCCCATAGCCCGGGACCTATGTTGCTATGCTCACCTTCCGGAGGACAAGTCTTCCATTCTAGAAACCTCTTAGTCAAACTTTGGCATTATGATATTTCGTCATCCTTTGTTGGTACACCACAATTTGAAGGTAGTCTTCATCTCTTTTTTCTTCTAATAGGTCCAAATTTAAATGCAGCTTCCTCTCTACCTGCTTGGTCTGAGGTTTTTGGATCCTCAGACTCGCCATCCCGATCTCCACAGGTATAACTGCTTCACAGCTGAAAGCCAAAGCGAATGACGTCTTCCCTATGGGACTCCTTGGGGTGGTTCTATAGGCCCAGAGAACCCCGGGTAGCTCATCAGCCCATTGTCATTTTGATGCTTCTAATCGGGTCTTGATTATCTTTAGAATACTTCTGTTGGTCACCTCCACTTGACCATTGCCTTGAGGATGTGTCGAAGAGCAGAAGTGGTTCCTAATTCCTAACTGAGAGCAAAATTCATGGAAGTGTCGATTGTCAAACTACTTTCCGTTGTTAGTGATTATGACATGTAGTATCCTGAATCGGCATATTATAGACTTTCAGACGAAGTCACATATGTTTCCCTCAATGATTGTCGCTAGCACCTCGGCCTCAACCCACTTGGTAAAGTAGTCGATGGTCACTACAAGAAATTTTTTATTTTTTTTCCCAGTTAAAGGAACCCACAATATCTATTCCCTATTGAGCAAAGGGCTATGGCCCCGTGATGGGTGTTAGTTCTTTCGCAGGGAGCTTAGGAATGTTGGCGAATCTCTGGCAACTATCACATCTCCAGACAAGACTCGCCAAATCGGTCTGCATGGTTAGCCAATAGTATCCCACTCTGACAAGCTTATGGACGAGTGACCGACTGTCTGAATGGTTTCGCATATTCCTTCATAGACTTCCCTTATAGTGTAGTCAGCCTCGACAGGTGACCAGCATCTCAAGGATAGCATGGTAAAACTCTATTTGTAGAGGACATCACCTATCAAGGTATACCGGTTGGCTTGGAGTTTGAGTTTTCTGGCCTCTCTTCGGTCAGGTAGCAAACCTCCTATTTTGAAAAACTGTGTGATTGGGGTCCTTCAGTCGTCTTTAGGCTCCTTCGTGCACACATGGACATTCGGCTCATTCTATGTACTAGGTCAGGTAGGGCAGCTTACTGGCAACCGATTCCTTATTACATACTTATCGTCATATGCTAGCTATGTCAATCGGTCTACATGCTTGTTCTGACTTCTCGAGATGTGTTGGACCTTGGTGGCATCAAAATGGGACATGAGCTCAGTGACCCTAGCCAGGTATTTTTTTTCATTCAGTCCTCTTTAGCTTCATACTCGCCAGCCACCTGTCCCTCGACAAGCTTAGAATCAGTGTAAGTGGTGACACACACAGCCCTTGCTTCTTTTGCTGCACTCAATCATGCAATTAGCGCTTCGTATTCTGCTTCATTGTTTTTTACATTGAATCCCAACTGGATTGCATACTCGATCTCTACCCCCTTGAGCGTGGTCAGCAATAGCCCCGCCCTACTGGCGGAGGTAGTGGATGATCCATCCATGTGGAGGGTCCATTCTGATTTAGAGGGGCTTCTCTCGTCTGTTTCTTCAGGTGTCAGCTCCGCCAAGAAATCTACCAAGACTTGCCCCTTTATAGCGGTCTTCGGTCGGTAACTAACATCGAACTCGCCCAATCTTATCACTCACTTCACCATCCCTATTAGACACTTCCGATTTTTGTAGCACCGCTCTTAAAGGTTGTTTTGTTGACACTATTATTGAATGAGCTTGGAAATAAGGCCTAATCCTCCTTGTTGTTGTTGAGTGTGAATATCAATTTCTCCAGGGCTGGATATCTCAACTCTACTCCATAGAGGGCTCTACTGATGTAGTACACCAAAATTTGATTGTGTTCATCTTTGACTAGAACAGAGCTTACTGCCACCTCATACACTACTAGATACAGGTACAGGTCTTCTCCTTGAGTCATACGACCGAGGGTCAGCAAGCACGTCAAGTTCCCCTTGAGATCTTGAAATGATCGATCAATTCAAATCCTTTCTTTAAAATGCAAAAGAAGGAAAAACATTTATTTGTCGACCTAAAGATGAACCGACTGAGGGCCACAACCCTTCCTGACAACCGTTGCACTTCTTTTGTGGTCTGCAACACCTTTATACCCAAGATGGCCTCAACTTTCTCAAGGTTGGCCTCGATTCCCCTGTGAGAAACCATGAACCCAAGGAACTTACCTGCCAACACCCCGAAGGCGCATCTAGCAGGGTTGAGTTTAATTTAGAACTTTCACAAAGTGCAAAGAGTTTCTTCTAGATCATCTATATGCTTTTCAGCTTTCATGTTTTTCACCAACATGTCGTCTACATAAACTTCAACATTTCTCACAATCTGCACTTCAAACACTTTATTCACTAATCTCTGATAGGTGGCTCCTACATTTTTTAATCCGAACGGCATAACCTCGTAACAATATATGCCTCAATCGGTGATGAAGGACATCTTTTCTTGATCTCCTTTTTCCATCTGTATCTAGTTATAGCTAGAGAATGCGTCCATGAAACTGAGTAAGGCGTGCCCCGAGATAAAATCGACTAGTGCATCTATTCTCAAGAGCGATAAGCTATTCTTAGGGCAAGCTTTGTTGAGGTCGGTGAAGTCTATGTACATCCTCCACTTACTGTTGTTTTTCTTGACCAACACCATGTTGGAGATCAAGTCAGGATAGGTGACCTCCTGTATGAACCTTGCTTCTACCAATTTATCCACTTCTTCTGCAATGGCTTGGTTCTTGTCGGTGGCAAAGGTTCTCTTCTTCTGTTTGATCAGTTTTGCTGAATAGGTTGACACTTAGCTTATGTGTGATCACCCTCAGGTCAATCCCTAGCATGTCTGCATGCGTCCAAGTGAAGGCATCCCTGTAGACCATTAGGAGTCTTTATAAGTGGAGCTTGAGTTCTTTCGGGAGCACCCTCTCGACATGGACAATCCTTTCGGGCCTGTTAGGATCGATGTTGAGCTCATCTAGATCCTCTGCGGGCCCAGTTTGTTTCATTAAATGTCATCTCTATCTTTCATGTCATTGATGATGAGGGCCTCTTTCGATTCTTTTCCCTTTAAGGATGCCACATAACATTTTCAGGCGGCTGTCTAGTCATCTCTGACCTCTCTGACTCCCTCCTTAGTCAGGAAGCACATTAACAAGTGATAGGTTAAAGTAATATAGTCTTCATTTTGTTAAGCGTCGGTCTGTTGATGATGGTGTTGTATGTTGAGGGATAATAGACAACCAAGAAGTCAACTACCTTGGTCACTTGGCAGGATTGACCCCAGCCGTCACCAGCAGTGTGATGACTCCAGTGGTGTATAATTTGTTGCTGGTGAACCCTACCAAAGGCGCCACTATCGGTCGGAGCTTGTCTTTTCTAATTTCTATCTGCTCGAAGGTGGACAAGTATAGGATGTCTGCCGAAATGCCATTGTCTATGAGTATCATTCTAGTTCGGTGGTTCGTTATGACCAACGTGACCACAAGGGTGTCATCATGAGGATGCTGCACTTGGGAATTTTCTTCTATGAACATGATATCTTCTTAACAAGTTTGAGGGCACTTCTAAGGTCAATCAGTCGAATAGACCCCTCCTTACGAAGTTCTCATCGCCCGTGCGTATACCTTTTAAGCCAATTTTGACTCACCACTTCTTGTAGATCCCCCGATAATGACTTTTATCTCACGTGGCGACTTGGATTCAGGATTCTTTCAGCTCAGTGGCTCCTTTTCAGCACCTGGCGAGGTTCGAGGGAGACCCGCTACAAACGTCTCAGTCTTCCCTGTCGAATAAGCCCTTTTATTGGATCCTTCAGGTCGACACAATCCTCTATGTTATGGCCGTGGACGCAATGAAATCGACAATACTTTCTTTAGGATCTCTTCTCCGATGGGATCTTTAGCTTCTCGGGCCATTTTAAGGATGGGTCATTTCATACGTACATAAAGACCTGTTTGAGGGGTGAATTGAGCGAAGTGTAAACCTATGCTTGCCAAACGAGTGCACGTGCCTCCCGTGGTCTTACCACTTGCTGAATGGTTTCCCTCATTCTTGTTCCACCTTCCACAGCTTTCGGTCGTTCATCCCTTTTCCTCTTAGATAACTCCTAATGTTCACTTCCCTGGTCTCTCCTTGTCATCATCGCATCCTTGGCATTCATATGCTTCTGGGTTCGAAGCATCAACTTGACCATGTTGCTCAGCGAGGATTTGAAAAAAGAGAATAAGAATTTTGTGGGTAGTAACCCACCCATGAAGGTAGTGAGTACCACCTTCTCATTGGCATCGTCTACCTGCATCACTTCTTGGTTGAAGCAGGAGACTTAATCTCTCAATGAATCTCCCTTCGACTATTTAACATTGACTAGATAGGTGGCAAGTCTACAGTAACATCTTTCGCCTATGAAGCAACTGACGAACGACTGACTCAGCTCAGAAAAATAGTTGATACTATTTGGTTGAAGATTGTTGAACCACTTTCGTGCTGAGCCCTTCAAGGTGGCTGGGAATGCCCTATACATGACCCCATCTGAATAATCATGCAGGAGCATCAAAGTGTTGTATGTCTCGAGGTGGTTGAACGGGTCTTGACACCTATCGAAAGGCTCCATCTGAGGGATCCCGAACTTCTTGGGGAGATGATGAGACATGATCATCATGGAAAAGGGATGGTCGGTTCTTTATACCAGAGCCTCTACCGTGGAAGGGGTTTTGCCTCGGAGGGCCTCCATCATGGTGTCAAGTTGATTCTGCATCTTCTGAATGCGCTTCTCTTGTTCGATGGTAGCTCATCCTCCTAGGTCGCTAGCCTGCTAAGACGCCGATGCTTCTGGACCAAGGCTATCCCCTTGCCTCTCTTTTCTATATCCTTGTTCGATCTCTGGTCCAGGGCGTGCGACCTCTAAAGTCTCCTCGTCACCGAAATGCTGGTGCTCCATGCGCTCCATGAGCCTACGACTTAGCTCCTGGTTTTGTTGGGCCATTCATTTCATACTACGGTTGAGGTCCTGTATCTGTTGTTCCAAAATTACAATTCTGGCCACCTCAACCTCCCTTTTGCCCTAATCATTTGTGAATGAGGCATTCTAGCAAGCTTCCATTATTCCAAATCGAGTTTCCACCATGTGACCTTTGTCTTGCAGGAAATCACTTCGTTGATTTCTCACAGACGGTGCCAACTAATGACATTGAGTTCTGACTCACTACGATGGTCCTTTGGATCTCCCTCAATCTGGAATCTTGCTCACTGAACCCACCTGTACCAAGACAATGAATGGTGTCGGTGTGGCCGGCCTACACCTCTTTGATGCTTAAGTCAGTGATAAGAGATTATAAAAAATCATCCCTCTTTCTCAATTAGAATGATTGTACTTACCTCTTCTCCCAGGGGTTCTCTCCTTAATATGGGAGTTCTCGTAGCTGTTCCATGTGATTTTTCAGGAATATTCCTCGAGTTAGTTAAAAGAACATGGGTGAGTAGTACACATGTCGATGCCGAATTGGTTGTCCTCTTGCGTCGTTCCACGTCTTATAACCGTCTCTTCGTACTGAATGTAGTCCGTACTTATCACTCAATTGGCTTGATAATTACGTTAGTTAGGGACATCAATCATCACATCATTGGTTGTCTTTGTCGGATTGGTAATCTTCCGAGGGTAATGTCAGTTACCTGCCCTAGGACGGCTTGTTATTCCAGTCGGTCAGTTGTTCGAATGGTGGACTTGATGTTCAGAGTCTCCTATCATTGGCGGGTTGCTCGGTATACACGACCGAGGGATTGAACCAAAGGGATCATCCGATGAGTTATTAGATTGGTTGGACCAGGGTGGTTCACCCAGTCAATCAGCTCGGTCAGCTCGGGTACAAATACCTCGTCATCAAATATCAATAGGCGGTGATCAAATAAAAGATTATTACAAAGACAATAGCATGATCGGAGCTTTCATGGCGATGGAGCGAGGAATTCGTGTCCTACTCTACCGGAAACTCTGGCCCGAGACCGTTCACTTTATCAAATGTCATCCCATGGGTGACCACTGTTGGTGCGGGGACCTTGGACCGCGACTTCCCGGCTTACATTATCCTAGGGAACGGGAAGAACTTCTCCGGTGCGTTGCTGAGTTGCCTGATTCGCTACAGCCGTTTGTGTACGCTGGTAACGCTAGCAACTCTACAAATGGGAATTTTTGTATGGAGGGCACTTTGATACCGGAAAAATCGTCGGAAAGCTAGTGTTGTGTGATTGAGGTCTCAGTCCAAGGCCTCAAAAAGGAGCTGTAGTAAAATACGGCGGAGGCCTGCGCAGGGATGATTATGGCTAACGACTCAGCAAACGGAGAAGAGACGGTGGCTGACGTGCTTCTCTAGCCGGTGATGTCTGTGAGTCACAAAACCGGTGTGATGTTAAAAAATTACATCTTGTCAGACGCTAATCCGACGGCTACTATTAATTTCGGAGGCACCAGGTTAGGGATTCGACCGTCACTGGTGGTGGAGGCGTTCAGTTCGAGAAGGCCGATTCCGATCAGGCCAGAGATACTCAAACCTGACCTGATGGCTGGACGGGTACTATTGGACCTTCTGAGTTTGCCGTAGATGCTAGACGAGTGGAATTCAACATCATTTCAGGTACATCGATGTCGTGTCCGCACGTGAGCGGCATTGCTGCTCTCCTCAAGGCGGCGCATCCAGAGTGGAGCTCTGTAGCCATACGCTCCGCCCTCATGACGACGGCTAAACCACTTACAAAACTGGCGGGAAGGTAATCGACGTCTCTACTGGGAAACCGTCCACGCCGTTTGATCACGGTGCCGGACATGTTGACCCTGTGTCACCCGGCCTTGTTCATGATATCACCGCCGATGATTTCCTGAGCTTCCTTTGCGCGTTAAACTACGCTTCGGTGCAGATTCGCACCATAGCGAAAATAAATTTTAAATGCGACTCGAATAAGAAATATAGCGTCACTGATCTCAACTACCCTATTTTCTCTATCCATCTCAAGGGAGCAACAGGTAAATCAAGCGTTGTGAAGTATAGACGGATGCTGACGAACGTTGGCTCTCCGGCAACATATAAGGTGTCTGTGTCTTCAGAGACAAAGACAGAGTCAGTGAAGATCTCCGTCGTACCGAAATCATTAACTTTCAGAAAACCAAATGAGAAGAAGACGTATACGGTGACCTTCACCACGAGTTCAATGCCATCGGAGACGGAAATCTACGCTCGTCTTGAATAGCCAGACGGGAAGCACGTTATGGGTAGTCCGATTGCACTTACTTGGGAGTGAACCTTGGAGAAACTAAAGGAATAAAGCTTTCGTACTTCATCATGAATAAAGTAGAGACGATGTTATTTATTATATGCAAGCAATTCCGATTGTAGCGTTTATTGTTGTTCTCTGAGAGGAAGAAACTAAAAAAGAGACCAGCGAAAATGGGATGCTTTCTTCTGTAGTGTGCAATGTAAAAGATTGATATGTTTGTGGAATGGATTGTTGAAGATAGAAATCTGGAGCAAGCAACTTCGGTTCAGTCACTTTTTTTTTTTTTTTTTTTTTCAGACTCTCTCCTTTTCTGTTAGCGGCATATCTATTTTTATGTCATCTTCAATTTCTTAAAACGAACCGAGGGTTCAACCGATCCAAAAAATGGCCCTTCTTGGGGTCATGCCAAGTCCTCTTTTCAAAACGATAAAGACCCATCATTCTTTGAATCCCTTTCTCATTGGATGATTTTTTTTAGATAAAGAATTTATTACAAAAATAGAGAAGTCAACATATGGACAGAATATACATGCACGCGGTACAAACCACCCTCGTGTTGGCCCCATAAGCATTACAAACCAAATACAAAGCGTCTCAATCAAAACCCAACCATGAAATTTATAACGTAAAAAAAAAAAAAAAGTAGTGAAACCCAGCAAAAGAAATTGGTTTGAATTTTATCTTGGAAATGTTTTTGAACCTCCTGTGCTCCATCTTAGAAAATTCTTCAATTCTACACCTTCCAAATGCTTTCAGTACACCGTAAAAGGGGCACAGTCCCAGATTATCTTCCGTTTATGACTCAGCACGCTGCTAAGACTAATACCCCAACCTGAGGCAGATATCTCAATGAGCTCGGAAATCTGCCCAGTGAAGTACCCCGCAACTGAACTGCCAACAATATTCAGTACTGTATGAATAATTGACTGACATATTCTGCTGCCTGGCAACACACATAAGGCCTGTTCAGCATTATCATCCCTTTAAAGATGAACCTTGGTTGATTGTTACATAGTTAAAAAACAAAAAAAAAAACCCTCAATTGAACGATTGTTATTACGAAGCAAATGTTGTGTGTTAAAAATGGGAGATTGTTCACCTAAAGTCTATGGGAGATTGATAAAATGGGAGATTGTCATTATCTGACCTTGGAAAAATTATGGGAGATTTTTCACCTGAAGTCTATATTTATTGGATGGTCCAGATCGCCTCTACATGACGATTACAAGTTATTAGATGCATTGTTAGATCGTGGACCAGTAATTACTAGAAGTTAGGTTTCATATAAAGAGAAGTTGGATCTGGCAAAGTCTGGAATATGGCAAACATTCCATTCTTGAGAAAGCACAAACTTCAATTTGCTTGACTGTTGGCTTTCAATGACCAGCACCATATGTATGTTTTCTCACATATTCAATAGAGTCTCTCCAGCTTGGGGCACCTCTCAGAGTACCCTGCATTCACAACAGCATCTAATCTTTATGTGAATGATTGGAGAGACAGAACTAAGTTGATTTTACAATCACATAATATCCCTACTAAAAGTACTAGTGATGTCTGACACTCAACAGATAACCGTTTCAATAAACTACCTGCAAAGACTATGGAAGAGGAAAGAAAGGTCAGGGTTACAAACCCCATGGGCAGCTATGGATTGCAATGATATCTACCCCCCTTCTCCCTACATTAGGGCGGGGTTGTCGATGCCACTGCAGGCCGAGTGGCTCATTGGCTCGAGCCATGGGGTATGCATTCGGCTTGAGCTCTAGACCTGCATCAAAATAAACTTGAGATGATTGATGGGATAGGTGAATTTGCCAAAACTCGGAAAGCCTATACTGAGAGAATCGTGGGCTTGACTTCTGTGTACACAAAATCTATACACAATGCATGGGCAGGGACTTGGGAATACTTGTATCAGCACCAAAAAATGATAAGCACATGTCCCAAAAAAGGGCTTGGATTATGTGCAAACGAATCTCGTGAGATCAGTAAAAACGGCACCAGAGGGGCTGACATATCAGTACCAAAAAGTGATTTTTGGGGGGCACTTATCACTTTTCAGCACTGATGTGTCTGCACCCTGATGCCGTTCTCACAGTTATCACAAGATTCGTTCTCACCTAATTTTTAGTGGCCAAAAAGTGTAAATTACTTTTGGGCGCTGTCAGCAAGCATTCCCAGTTCCTGTGCACGGATTTTGTGTGCACGGAAGCCAAGCCCGATCTATTCCATGATAAGGGAAAAGTCATATATAACAATCCCTCGTATGAAAGAAATATTGACCACTCTTTATACTAGTCATATTCTCAAATCTCAAATACCTAATTTTAGACCAGCTAATAATTCAAGCATCTGATATGATAGTGATCTATACCCTCTTTGCTGATTGCTGGCTGGAAGCGGTGGCGGTGGAATTTACGCGGTAACACTTTTATTGGTGGGTATCGCATAGTGGAAATCGGCACACGGTTTGATGAGCACCACAAACGGCAGATATATGTTCCTCAAAGAATATAACCAGAGAGAAGCTAAACAGGAATAAGCTTTGGATGATACTTTATTGTACTATTGCAATGGCAACTCAGTATATAAGGAGCGAAGAGGACTCTTTTAAGTACTACTTATTTGTACATAAAAAGAGGTTGTAACCTTTCATTAGTTGAAGCTTGGAAGCGTATCGCACCACCTTCTGTCATAAACTCTGGGGACAACGTTCACCATTTGTTCTCATGGAAAGGAAGATGTTACTCAGGTAATTGTTTTCTTTGTTTTAATTTTGAATTATTTAAAAGATTCAAGGGTTTAATCCCTTCTTACCTCTGGCCGCTAAATAATCAATAATCTTATGATACTTCTCTGGTAGGATGGTCCATATTTCTTTCTTTCATTCATTCATTTATTTTTTAAAATAAAAATGGTTATATTTCAACCTGGTTTAGTTGGTTCTGACCGAGTTCACATTGTCTTTTGTGGCATTAATCTATTTTTAACTACTTAATGCACTGATTTGGTTCATAATAGTGGGGTTACTTATGAACTTGGTGACCACAGCAATGTCTAGTAATTGTGATTACTTAATAAACAAGACCCATCTTTGTATTGACATGCACCCTGTCCACAAATCTAGAAAAGATCAGGAATCCATGGCTGAGATCTTCACCTCATGCCTTATAGTATGGGGTCAATCCAATGAGGTGTTAGCAGAGATTCGGGTAACCTTGATTGTTGCTACATGAAAAGTGGGATTAGTTTAATTAAAAAAAAGAAGGCTTAATTCATTTTATGTTCAATGGCTTGGTACCATTCAAATCTTGCAGGCTAGCTAGGCAAGGAGAGCGTCAATTCTGCAACTTCGCCCGGAAGAATGGGATGGAAAAATCCCAAGGTTCAATTGAAGCTGAGAAGAGGGAGGATGGGGTGGACTGGGTTCCTCATCCACGTAACGGGATATACTTCCCGAAAGGCCATGAAGGGGTGATGGATGATGTTCCTGTTCGAGCTGCTGCTTTCAACCAAACTTACTGGTTAAGAAGCATTGAAGGAGTCGAGAAACCATCTCCAAATGTTTCGCTTGATTATCCGTTGCCTAAGAACCAGTAATGGGGATACAATCCTTCACATTGAAGTGATTTGAAAATTGAGTCTCAAGGGCGGATTTCATCCACGTTTTTATTATTTGGCCCCTCTTTTGTTGAGTATCTCTAAAACTAAAATATCATGTATGATCAGTGCTTTAGTTTGATAATCTAAGAAGCTTAGCCTTAGTTGACTTCTGTAAAAATAATGACATTCCATTTATAAAGTACGGCAATGGTAGCCCGTGGCAGTGTCAACTACCAATTTGCACTACGTAATTCCAGGTAGTTACTAATCATTTCCAAACTTTGAGGCATTGGAACCTCAATAACTTTGTAATAAGGCGGCGGATATAAGAGGCTCAGCAAAGCCATGTCTTAACTAACACTAACCACCGCCCCCTGAGGGCACATCAGCACTGAAAAGTGATATACCCCCCCCCCCAAAAAAAAAAAATAAATAAATAAAAAAAGAAAGAAAAGAAGTATAAACCATTTTTCGGCACTGATGTGCCCACCCCCTGTCGGGGGACAGTGGTTAGCGGTTTTTAGGGGAGCGTTCACAAACCGCTCTCTCTTCAAACTCATGCTGTGATACTGTCTTGCCCATTTTTGTGAAATTTGGAGGTGGTTCAACTGTTGTTGAAATGTTCCCCTGCCCACCTACCTTGACCACTTGCAGCTCCTGGGATGGCGTCCAATTCATGAAAAAACATTCCTCCAGGTTATCGTGAATAACAATATCTAGGTTGCGACTAACACAATTGAATCGCGACTAAGGACGGCGATTGAGAGATAGGATTTTCCTTTATAAAGGGTCATGCGATGGTGGATTAAGTGTGAGAAATTTATGGAGAACAAAAGAGAGAAGTTAAAATAGAGAACAAAAAGGAGAAAGAAGAGAATGGCAACCAAGGTGAGGCTACTGGAATTCATCTCTAAAGGAGGAAGAGAAACTACTTTACAACTTGGTGTTTCCACTTCTTCTTCTTCTTTCCACTTCTCTCACCCTTGTTGTGATTTGAGAACTCCACTCTCTTATACAAGAACAATAAAGCTTGAGTTCTTGAATCAAATACTTCCTTGGACCGACACTCTCCACCAAGAGAAGTTGCCTTGTCTTTGGTGAGTGATTTCCCCCTAAGAATTGAGACTCTTTTCATGATAAATAAATCAACCCCTTTAGAATAAAATTTCAGTTAAACCTTTATTAAAACGTTATGCTACCAAAATTTTGTCATTACTAACAACCATGAGCTTTAAGTAACAGCAAGGGTCATTTGTCGCTATTGAAGAGTGCGACTCCGTTGAGAGAAAAGGGTCACCCAAGAAAGATTGTATCATGGAGGTAGCTTGGCCGTATCTCTTGCACAAAAACTAGGAGGCCTCAACAATCTTCAAGAAAAGTAATAACGACACATTCTCTATCTTGGCTTAATTGATTAAAGATTAAAGAATAGTCGATTTACGTTTTTGCAACTTATATTAATGGACCGTGATTGATCTCACAATTCACAATTGTCTGGTAATCGCGATTGAATGTTGTTTCACAACTAATCTTATTATCCATAACTTACTAGTGATTCGCGACTAGCTTCTGACTCGCATCTAGTCTGGTAATTTGCGACTATTTCATGAGTCATGATTGCTTGTGTTTCATGACTAATACTGCATCCATGACTAAATACTTCCTTTTAAAAACTAACAATTTGAAGATGTGTCTACTCCCACAGGCTAACCCGAAGCCTACCATTTCGAATCTATCCGATTAAATGGAAAGAATTTCGAAAGGTGGGATGAGAAAATAGAATAGTTTATGGGACAATTGGACCTCTACTATGTGTTGATTGATCAACAACATCTTATCCCTTCCGAGAGTGAAGCTACGAAAAATGATATTGATGCAGCACTTCATGTAAACTATGACTGGATGGAAATGGACTATAAGTGTTGCCATCACATTCTTGAGACCCTTTCTGACAACCTCTTCAACCAATTTGCAAAGAAGATCGAAACCACAAAGAAGTTGTGGGAAGCTGTGGTCACCGTCTACAAAGGTGAGGCTGTAGGAAGTAAGAAGTTCAATGTCTAGAATTATAATGAGTATAAGATGGTTGATGGAAAGTATGTCTTGAAACAAATAAGGATTTCTATAAAATTAAAGATACAATCACCTCTGGAGGGATGTCTCTTTATCCCGTCTTCCATGTCAACATGTTGATTTCCAAATTACTTTTGTTTTGGCAAGATTACAAGACAAAATTGATGCATGAATGTGATATTATGCTACTAGACATTCTAATGCACCATTTGAGAGTGAAAGAGCAGGAAAGAAACAAAGGAAAGAAGACTAAGCCCATTAAGAAAGTTCAAGTCATGAAAGCAAAACCTAGAAATTGATTCACTCCTAAGAAGATGAAATCACAAGATTCTAATATCTGATGATCCTAAAGCGGGATGAATAGGATTTGGCCAATTCTTTAAACTTATTTAACTATTCAGTCAAATATCTACTTATTTTGATTTTCTTAACTTAATATAATTATGCAATAGATTGTTAAATAGAATTATTTCAATAAATCAAAGAGTTTCATAAAAGATAAAACATTTACATAAGCAGTATAGCCATACTATGAATACTATCATACTATACTCTGTCATGCATTACAGTGAACTATAGTTGAGGGGGAGACGGGTTGATAAATTCCCTGAAAAATATTAATACTTAATGTACCATAAGATCAATCTCACAAATTATAGACAAAGAATGCAAGCAACCACACAATGAACACCAAGGTTTA